>OX465248.1:12492093-12634668 GCA_949987775.1 Aproaerema taeniolella
GGGCACGGACATCAAGTAAAATAAATAAGTCTGTGGGTGCACAATAACTGTAAAATTAAAAAAAAGAGTCTTCCGTTAAGTAAAAATAGCCTCGTTGAACTACCTTCTCACGTTAAAAAATCTGTGTAATTAATCAATGATATGTTTGGTAGTGTTTGTGTTGATGAAAACATTGCCATTTATGAGAAACCGTGTTCGTATTAAGGCCGCTATTAAGATGGTAAATAGTCAAATGATTGTGATTGGATTTTGAGATGGAAGTCTCATTCTTCACTATAGATAGAGCCTTGTGAAAGTTTTCCTTTTATTACAGACATGCTATCAGACCGCCTTTGCACATTTCTTTTAGTGTAAACTTGTTATCTTCTGTATTATCATTGTACAATAAAGAATAAATACATACATGCATGCCCTTAGCGACTTTGATGTACTAATATGGACACAGCTTAGCATGAATTTCCTTTTACAGACAAAACCATGCCGCTATCAGAATGGGAATACATGCCTTGTGTGGGTCCACGGCCGCCGGCCGGTTTAGTCGGATTGAAGAACGCAGGAGCAACCTGCTACATGAACTCAGTGATTCAACAACTATACTGCGTTCGAGCCGTTCGAGATGCACTACTTACCGTGCAAGGCGCTGCCACAGACCCTAATGAAGACTTCTCTGGTGAAATGCAACATCACACAATCGTAGAAAATAATACAGAGGTACATATCACTCTAGGGCTGACATAAAAATCAAATAAAACGAAATAGGTCGAGAGATGGACAATAATTTTTTTTTCATACGTTACTAGTTCGCGAATGGCAGTGCAGAATTACGTATATTTTTTACTAAGTGTATAAAAATAACTCAATATTATTTTCTTTGCAGAGTAACAGCGACTACAACATCACAATTTTAAAGCAAGTTCAGGCGATATTTGCGCATTTACACTATAGCAAACTTCAGTATTACGTTCCTAGAGGACTATGGGCGCATTTTAGGTAAAATTTATTATATTTCATACATGACCTACTACAGAAGAGTTGTTTTGTTCGACTACCATGCTACAAGGAAAATTAAATAGACGTGACAGTTATGTATAAATAATTACTTAGTGTTACTTACTGTATAAAAATGAGGTTACTACTTCAAAGCTTTTTTCCAACCAACTACATCTACTCGAATTATTTATTATTTAGCTTGAGCGAGGACTGACTTGTGGTTCTATTATTAGTGTGTTGAATCTATTCTGAAGACTTCGTTTTTTCAGGCTTCAAGGCGAGCCAGTGAACTTACGCGAACAACAAGATGCTGTGGAGTTTTTTATGTCACTTGTTGAGTCTTTAGACGAGGCGCTAAAGTCATTAGGCCAAGAGCAGCTTATGGCTAAAACTATGGGAGGGACATACTCGGATCAAAAGATTTGTAAAGGTTGTCCACATAGGTGAGTGCTAAAATTAATAATTTGTTTCTGCGTCTCTTTGCTACAAAAGTAGATTTAAGTTTGACTTTGTTGGTTTTACCGTCAAGAACGGTTTTTAAATTCGGTCGATTGTGGCCAACACATGCCTTATAAAAAAGTCTTTGCATTTGAATTCTTAATTTTTTAAGCACAACTGCTCTTTAGAATAAAATACATTTTGCAGGTACTGTAAAGAAGAGCCATTTAGTGTTGTATCACTTGACATTAGAAATATGTCACGTCTGCAGGAGTCACTGGAAGCGTACGTTCGGGGAGAACTTTTGGAGGGCGCAGACGCCTATCATTGTGACAAATGTAACAAAAAGGTGCGTATAATGATTCATTTACTTCTTCAAAATTACGTCGAAGATTTTATTACTACCATTGTAGCTATTTAATTTCACCATTAATTCTAAGTTTTCATTTACATAAATACCAAACACACCTGATTTTTATCTATACATTCTATTTACAGGTGGTGACAGTGAAACGATTATGTCTAAACAAATTACCGCCAGTGCTAGTCATTCAACTTAAAAGATTTGAGTATGATTTCGAAAAAGTATGTGCAATAAAATTCAACGATTACTTTGAGTTTCCGCGGGACTTGGACGTGGAACCGTATACAGGTAAATACTCAAGGATTTATTGTCTTCTCTTTTGATCTCTTAGTTAAAGTGAGACTTTATGTTCGAAAACAAACAGTGCCCTAAATCAGGTGTCCGGGTACGTTCTAATTTCAACCTTATCCATAGCGAACAAGAAACTTGCGTTCAGGGTTCGTGGTCCCACCATTAATGCCCAAGTCTAGCAGGACTATGAGTACACTTGGTACACGTGGATGGGTATAAATTTAGGGTACTGACTGTACATAAGTGTTATAATGGAGCGGAAATTTTCAAGTATACATGAATAACTGTACAATTGAGAAAGGAAGAACCAGTCCTGGGGAATTCGTCTTGACCACGGTATCTCTAATATTATTTACAATTGTTCCCTATTAGGTTTTTTTGTGTCTAACAATAAATCACCGTTTACTTGATTATCAGCGTGGGGCCTGGCTCGGGCCGAAGGTGACGCGACACTATGGGAGGGCGGCGAAGAGAAGACACCTGAGACGCACTACCAGCTCAGCGGCATCGTCGTGCACTCCGGGCAAGCTTCCGGGGGACACTACTACTCTTATGTGCTGCTTAGGTAGGTGTGCATGGTACCTTCAATTAGGTATCTTTTTGCACACATGAAAATTAGACAGAACAGGTGCAAGAAGAAGAGAGACGACTCAATAGGTGTAGCTTATTTATGGTTAAAAAATTCTTTAAGTTCATTCAATTGGCCGAAAAACTAGCAGCCATTTACGTTCAAATCAAATCAAATATACTTTATTGTACACACAAACAGAAAAATAACTAAAAATAACAATAAATTTACATAAACCCAAGGCATATACAAGTTCTTACGTTCTTACGTTACGTTCTTACTTTGATGATTTTGCTTTAAAATAAACAATGGGGCACTAAGCTTATGAATTCAACTTTGGTTGAAACATACATACACTCATGCATATAATTCCTGTCAGGGTAGATAGAGCGTCATGTGGTTCTAGAAGCAGATGCCACATTTGACATTCATTCCGAGAGTTATTACATGTGTATAATGGTGATAGATCAGCCTTTCTTCCACGATACAGCAAAACCCTCGTGGCCCTCTTATTGGCTTCTATAGTAAGCCTGGAAGAGTTGGCAGCTGGCCTTTTTTTTTTACTGCCAGTATGGAACTGGAGCTAAACTTTAGTTAGGGAATTAAAATGATTCTCCTATAAAGTCAGTACAATCTTCACCCTATTTTTCTACAGAGATAACGGCAGTGAAACAGGGCGGTGGGTGAAACTAGACGACGGAGACGTATCAGAATGCGCCATGCACGACGACGAAGAAATGAAGGCGCAGTGTTTCGGCGGCGAGTATATGGGCGAGGTGCGAATATCCATTTCTAGTTTATTATGCTTTTATGGTTTGGCTTGTTTTGCATTAATTTTGCTTTTTAAATAATAGTTTTATCGTAGACTAGCTTTGCGCCTGCGACTTTATTCGCATGGAAAAGTAGCCTATATCTTTATGCACATATTTATGCAAAAAATCAGGTCATAGCATTTTTTATTATTAAATAATGTATTGTGCATGCAGAGTGACGTGGAAGGACTATAATAGTTCAGTCAATTTGAAATCAAATGAATCCCTCGCGCGAAAGTTTTGGGGAAGTTCTAATTTGTCCCAGGTTTGTTAATAAAATTTCGTGACGCAACATTGATAAAGATGCAATACCCCAAAACTTTCCTTTAAAAAAACACAAGTTGGCTGGATTATAATGCATGTCAAAAGAAATTCATTGCCATCCTGGCTATAAAGATTGCTCATCTTGTAGCACAACAGAATTTCCATCTTAATGAGGAAAAACGTAGTAGCATTTTTTGAGAGGGTTATTATTACCGCCGGCCGGTTTGGTCGAGTGGTAGTGACGCTGCCTCTTGATCGGCGGGTCCTGGGTTCGATCCCCAGTCGGGGCAAACATTTGTGTAAAAAGCAGATGTTTGTTCTCGGGTCATGTGTGTTTGTGTTTGTCTTTGTGTGTTCCAAGGGACCCACGACACAAGGGAAAACCTTAATGTGGGCCTTTGAGTGTGAAGCGTTTATTTATTTATTATTATGCCGAGGAATGTTTGCGCTTTAAAATATTATCGATCGTAGTTGCATGAAAGTTCTTTGTGTCCATAACAAACATTGTACAGTACGACACGACAAATTTTAAATCTAATAGCGGTTTAAAATTATCCTTACATAAATTTTAACCAAATTTTTATGAAGTCCAGTTGCGCGGATCCTTTTTTGAAATCGGTTTGTTGTGAAAATAACTCGATCTCTTAAAAGACCACTGGATACTGTTATCTCGAAAAAATAAAGCGTCAGGACTATTCGCGATCGTGGTAAATTGGTTAGTAAATTCGTGTGTTCTGTATATCAACGTGACAGCAGGTGTGTGGTCTAACAGCATGGGCGTGTCCTCTTTACGCGTGACGTGGTAATTCTGACAATGTTCCAGGTATTCGATCCGATGCTAAAGAGGGTGTCATACAAGCGACAGAAACGGTGGTGGAACGCGTACATGCTTTTCTACACGAGAATAGACACCATCGAGAATAGCCTTGAAAATGCCATGAAGAATCTGACGCTCAAGTATGTTTTAAATTTTTTACACGCTGATTTTTTTCATACATTTCCTGTTATTTAATCGTCCAAATTCCGTTATTGTTTGTTCAGCTGTGATCGCCTGGTTTCAGTTTTTAAATCTTCGAGATAAATTTTTAGATTGGCTGCTGTTTTCCTACCGCTGTGAACGTAGCCTGCTAATATGTGTTATAGGTATCGAAAAAGTTGCCTTAAGGATTAAATGAATCGTTATTTTGACTATTATTTTTTATTATAAGATGGGTTAACTCTTGACCTCAATCTTAACCAAGGTCATATAAGGTTAACTATATAATTCAGTCCTTGTGAAAACGTTATAAATTTATACCTTGTAGCACATTATGTTTAACTTTTTATTTTACAAATCACAGGGAAAGTGCCATACCACGGCCAATTTGGCTGTCAGTGCGTCGCGGCAATATCGCTTTTTCACACAACCAAGACCAGTTCAGCTTGGAGCACTTCAACTTTATGAAGAAACTCTGCTGTATGCGGTTACAAGTACTGCCTGGCTCGCAAAATGCCGTCTGGGTAAGTCTGCCCATATTTCAGCTTAGTCAAATAAATGCCCCTAATTGCCCTTGCCAGTTTAAAATTAATTGTTTTAGTCTGTCTATGTGCCTAAAACTTTACCAGTCAATCACAACCATTATTTTGAGGTTGTGGTTTTAATATAAGTTGTACGCCACGACTAGATTACAAGCTGCTTTACTGATTGCTTTGAAAATATAAAAAAAAACCTACCCGTATGTATTTGACTAACTAAACAAGACTTGGCCGCCTCACTTATAATATTTTATGATCGGTTATGTAAACACAAAATGGCTACGACCGTCTTAAAAAATTCTGTCAATGAAATCTCTTTTCTATGTATTTTGGCAGGGTCCGGAACACGAAGAGATGTCAATGTTGGCAGTACAGCTGGCTACCAAATTTTTGTTCCAAGTTGGCTTCCATACAAAGAAGACGCTGCGAGGACCGGCTGCTGATTGGTAAGGCGCTGCTAATGTAAATACGTCACTAAACTTTCAAAATTAACTATATTTTTTGTTTGTTGCACCCCGACTTCCAAATCATCTGAAGTGTTTCGATCATAGCAAGTAATTTAATAAAAGCCGAGCAGAAGAATCTCCACAGAATTTTGAAAGTTTGGATGGCAACAATACTCTTGTAATGTTTCAGTGTTTGTTAAATCTAATAGTTCACGGGATCTCACAGGCTTAATAGGAATGGCTTATGTGATTTCAGGCACGACATCCTATGCCAGCACTTAAGGTGCTCGCAGGCAGTGCGAGCGTGGTTCGCTACAGATCTCTTCAAACATCCACATCGGTTGTGCGACTACCTTCTATCGTGCCCCTCAGCAGAAGTCAGGCTTGTCTTCATGAAGATTATAGTTTTCCTAGCACATTTCTCCATTCAAGATCCTCCAGGTTCGTTGTTTATTTTGTTACTAGCTTCTTGCCGTGACTTCTTTTCGCGTGGAAAAATAGCCTGTGTCGCTCTCGAGGTCTCCAGCTATCTCCATTACTAAGTGAATAAAAAAAAACCTTTCATGTTTTATAGGTAGTATTAGTAGTCAGGATTTGTAGCACCTTTATGTTTATCATCTTGTGGATATTGAGGGGCTCTTAAAGTGAGCAGAAAAAAATAGGAAGCCGAGTGAAAATTTATGTCGGTTAATCTGTTCAAAAGAATTACATTATCGCAGAGTAAAAAACTACAGTAATTTCATTTCATTTCATGTTGTAGGTACTGTCAAATTTTCTTTCGCTCGACCTGAAGTCATATAAAGTCTGCTTATCAAAAACCATTTAACGTTTGGCAGTGTCAAGTGGCTACGGGTCGTGGACGTCCCGTGAAGAGTCCCAATCGCTATCGGATCAAGTGCTATGCGCGGCGCGCGCGCTGGCCGCCCCCCACCACTCTGACACGCACGCACACAGACATCTGCCGCTGCTGTTCAACTTGTTCCACGCGTATGCTGTCCTCGGACTCAATGAGAGACATCAGTTGTTAAGGGTAAGCGTATATACGTTTCTACCGTAAATTACATGACACCATTAACAATCCATGAACGCGTGGTATAATTATGTCATATGTTTTTTTGCCGTTTCACCCGTTTTTTTACTGACACTTTACGATAGAACGAGAGGGCGAACGGGATGCTTATGATAAAACATTGCTATGCTTGCATAGCAGGGCGGTATAAATAGTCATGAGCATAGCAGAGCTGACTTTAAGCCCAACCAACCTTAATAATAACATCTTCATATCAAAATACCGAAGCGCAGTAAATGATCTTGATATACCTTGAAAATTATACGTGTATATTTCAAATGTGTTGTAAATTTTATTTTCTGTTACAGCTAAAAATATTGGATATTGTACTATCCGTTTGCATGGACGACACATCATCATCAATCGGAAAGTATCAGTATCCGGAATCTGCCAAAGTTCACCAGGTAAATAATGACATCCATAGAATTTATTTAACGTTGTTCCATACATTTTTAGAAACGCAGAAATACGGGTCTCACGAATTGTGTTCTTCTTCTTGTCGACACGATAAGAAGAAGTATTTTGGACTTCATTTTTTCCTATACAAAATTCAAAACATATTTTCATGCTTCGGATGATCTAGCTTTGTATGAGACGATAAAAAACTACAGAGTGAAATTGAAAACATTCGTCAACATTCACCCTGGAAAAATACTGGTCAGTTAAATATCTATGCACTTGAGGTACGTAAAAGACCAGTGATTAAGAATCACCTTGTATGTAGTAGTTCTATCTATTTGTACCTGTTTGGACGGTCGGTTTGGTCAAGTGGTAATGGCGCTGCCTCTTGATCGACGGGTGCTAGGTTCGAATTCCAGTCAGGGCAAATATTTGTGTAAAAAGCAGATGTTTGTTCTCTGGTCAGGGTGTTTGTGTTTGTGTCTACGTATGTTTCAAGGGACCCCGACACAAGGGAAAACCTTAGTGTGGGCCATTCAAGCTTTATTTCATAGAACTTTCAAGATGTTTAAAATAAGTCAGTTACATTAAATATACTAAACATATTCGTTCTTTTGACTCTACGCATTACTAGAGTTTTTGAGTGTGTAGCGTTATTTATAGAGTTATTTATTATGATGTTTGGTCAGGTGGTTTGTGTGTTGGTGCGTTGCTGCGACGTGAGCGCCCGCTGCCAGTCGGCGGCGGCGGCGGAGGGCGCGCTTCCACTCCCCAACCCGTTCGCGGACCCCCCGCCCCCGCCCGCGCCCGCCCCCGCCGCCGTACTCTCCACCCTCACCCCCACCAGGCCGCTGCTCTCGCACACTGCCGCTGATATACTCTACAATCGCAGCGGGTGAGTAATAGGCTAGCCAGACGGTTAAAAAAAAACTATTTAGTACGTCAGTTAGATTATCAAAAAAATTTGGACACATATTTTTTCTTTTTTCTCATAAACGAAAAATGGCGACGATACAGTGCGTTAAAGTTTCGCGTGACGTCACGCCTAGGTACAATTTTTACTTAGAAGTGACGCCCCACAAGCCCCCACTCCGGAACTTTGATGCTCGTTATCTTAGTACCTATTTTTTTATTAATTTGATCAAGCGAAAAATATGTGTCCCTTATTTTTGGACTGTTTAACGGACGGACTAAACAGATTGACATTTTTTTAATGTAGTCGTCATCCCTATTGAGTATTTAAGCCGCGGATAGAAAGCCTAAAGTGCCAGCAAAAGGAAAATTCAACCCTAGATTTCTTTATTTTTTTTTTATTTTTTTTTTTTATTTTTTTTTTCATTATTTAAAGTTCACTGTCAAGCTTGATCGCTCTTTAAAGGCTCTTTGTGAAGTTTTCCTATTAGTCGGGCAGAATTAGCCGATCAAAGTGCTAAAATCTGGGAAACTGTAACCAGCAATGAAAAATGTTTTTTTAGATCTTTGCGTTAGTATAAACATATTCATTTTGTACAACTTTAGAGTTGCAGCGCGGCTGTCAAAAAAAATGTCCAAAACTGTCAAAACAGGTTTTTTTGCGATTTACCGGTAAACTACGCGTCTGGCGGTAAAAAGTGTTATGTAACAAAAAACCGCAATAAAAAACAAACGAAATGTGTTTTGTTGAATCCCGATCGGTATGGTAGTTTTTGCGCAATCCGCAAAAAACCGTGTTTTTTGGCTATTTTTTCGAAATTAAATAACTCTCGTGATATATTATATAAAGATTTGAAATTTGGACTGAAGGTAGATATTACAGCCTCTAATATCTGTACCAAATTTTAGCTCGATCGCATTTAAAGTGCAAACCGCAGCAAAAACTGAAAAATGGTCCTCTTGTAAAATGGTCCTAAAAAAGTTTATAGACTACCTAGAGACTATTGAAACCTCTCATTCTCTTTTTCTAATCCCTCTCTACATCATATCAAAGTTTCATAAAGTCTAAGTGAGTGCAAGTCCCTAAAACGTTGATCACAAAGAGGACCATTTTTCAGTTTTTGCTGCGGTTTTTTTCGAAATACAATAACTCTCGTATATTATATAAAGAGCTGAAATTTGGACTGAAGGTAGATAACTGACTGAAGGTGGACTGAGGCCTCTAATATCTGTACCAAATTTTAGCTCAATCGCATTTAAACATTTTCAAACCGCAGCAAAAACTGAAAAATGGTCCTCTTTGTGATCAACGTTTTAGGGACTTGCACTCACTTAAACTTTATGAAACTTTGACATATTGTAGAAAGGGATTAGGGAAAGAGAATGAGAGGTTTCAAAAGTCTCTACATAGTCTACAAACTTTTTAGGGCCATTTTATGAGAGGACCATTTTTCAGTTTTTGCTGCGGTTTGCAAAAAGTTTAAATGCGATCGAGCTAAAACTTGGTGCAAATGTTAGAAAATATAGTATCTACCTTCAATCCAAATTTCAGATCTATATATAATATACAGCGAGAGTTATTGAATTTCGAAAAAATGCCCAAAAAGAGGTTTTTTGCGGATTGCGCAAAAACTACCAAACCGATCGGGACTCAACAAAACTCATTTTGTTCGTCTTTTTATTGCGGTTTTTTGTTACATAACACTTTTTACCGCCAGACGCGTAGTTTACCGGTAAAACGTAAAAAACCTGTTTTGACAGTTTTGAACATTTTTTTTGACAGCCGCGCTGCAACTCTAAAGTTGTACAAAATGAATATGTTTATACTGATGCAAAGATCTCTAGAAAAAAATAAATAATCGCTGGTTACAATTTCCTTGACGCAAAACCTAACACTGCACGACTATTTGTCTGAACAATAAATTATAAATAAATCGACGTTTCTTTGATAAAATAACTCGTTTGTATGGAAATAGATTCCCTTGCCTTTCCCGAAAGGGATAAATTTAACAAACAAGAATTTTGGTTTATTATTCAGACAAAGGAACATTTCACAAAAAGCGTTTAAGTGCGATCAGGTGTGATACAAAACTTAAAAAAATTAAAATATTTAAAAATGATGGAATCTAAATTTAAAAAATAATTCCAGCACATACATGAAAAAACTGACGGAAGAATGCTGCGGGTGCGAGGAAGGCATCCGTTTGCTGCAGTTCCTATGTTGGGAGCACGCAGGCTGGTCACGCATGGCGTTGGCTGAACTTCTTTGGCAGATGGCGTATGCGTACTGCCACGAACTGAGGCGACATGCCGACGCACTCACCGCGCTCTTACTCATGGAGGACAGCTGGCAACATCACCGCATACATAACGTTATCAAGGTGAGGATATTTATATTTGTCGGTCTTATATCTCATTTAAACCTTCGCGCGATTCTTGCACACCCATGTGTTCAAGATTTGTATCGCACGCGCCGTAAACAAGCGCGGGACGGGTAATACTAAAACGGGTCTCAATTCGCGTATATATTTATGGTTTTACCTTTGTTCCCGACGGTATATCTCATTAATAATTTTGTTGGTTTGTTCGGGTTGGTGGTGATGCTGCCTCTAGATCGATGGGTCCTGGGTTCGATCGGGACAGACATTTGTCCAAAAAGCAGATGTTTGCTATCGAGTTATAGGTGTTCGTGTCTGTCTTTGTGTATGTTCCAAGGGACCCACGACACAAACCTTAGTGTGGGCTTTTGAGTAAATAAATAAATAGATGAAAAACGTTTATTTTACCATGCAGCACACAGATACAAACATTTAGACGATCACAAATGACATAAAAATCACAGATTTAAAATAAACAAAAATACATACAATATAAACATAATAATTTGTGTATGGATGCTGCAGTGAGTAAAAAGGCCTGGGCTCAGCGATTTCTTGTCAGTGTGTATCGTTTGTTCCATTTTTTCTCATCTTTTGTAATGAATAGCCCTAAACCGCTCTGATTACACATATATGACAGAGTGGTATCTTTGGCCCGTATCACAAAAGGAGACTCAAATCTTGATTTATAATTAAGTATTGATTGTCTCTTTTGCTCATTATCAAAATGTCAAAGACGACATCTACTTAAGTATAGATCAGAGTCTGAGTCGCGTTCTGTAATACGGACCTAAGTGCCTTACTCGGAGACGTCAATTAAAGTTAAGTACTGTTAAACTCTGATGTTGTCTCTTTCACTCTTGTTGATATAAAAAAGGATAGCATGACATTTAATTACTTCTTAACTTTAATTGACGTCTCCGAGTACGGCAGTGAGAGTAAACATCATTAAAAAGGTCGTATGTATACGCAGGGCGTATCAGAAGAGCGTCCGGGTCTGCTAGAAACAGCCGCCCGCGCGCGCGGTCACTACCAGAAGCGCGCGTACGCGTGCGTGAAGCTGGTGGTGGGGGTGATGTGCCGCGCGCCGGCCGCCGTGCGCGCCGTGCACGCGCAGCCCGACGCGCGCCGCCGCTGGAGGCAGCTGCTGGCCTGGCTGCAGGACGAGCTCGATCGCGTGAGGATTGTTTTATTTTTTTAGACGATAGGGATGTTGACTAATTTTTTTTTATTGTTTATCTTTAAAAGGAACTAAACCCAAGTTTTTGAAAACTATTGAGAAATAAAAAAGTTACAAGCTATTTCAATAGAGGGGGAAACTGTCAAACAACGAAAAAGAGATGCACTTACTGGCACGTGACGTCACCGCCATTTGTATGCGTAGGTAAAAACGAGACAGCCAGCTCTCCCCACAAAACGTGACAGCTATATAGTCCTTACGTTAATATAAATGCTAATAACTTGTTCATTTATAAACAAATTTTAGTGCTGTTTTCGGATATTAATATATTTCTAGCATTAATTTTTATGTCACATACAATAATTCATAAAATCAAACACTGTCAACATTCCTATCTTACAGCTATTAATTAGTTACCTACAGTGGCTGATGGACAAAAAGTCACTCTTAACCTTAGATCATATATTAGTGGTTGATACACGTTCTCATACAAAATCAAACGCAAACCGCAGCACCGCGTCAACAACAGGTATTTACATGCTTATACAAATATTATACCGCTTTAAGAATATGCGAAATAGACGTAAGTTGTTTATTTAATCTTTTAATATGAACTTTAAAGCTTAGACAATAAAGTTTAACGTTAATTGTCCATGTCATTTCCTAGCGACTATGTTCCACACCTATCGTTGGTTTTCTCTTATGAGTGGTTTAGGTAAGAGTGAAAGGGATAGGCGCGTGCTGAGTTTGCTTCTTATGAGTGGCGCAGGTAAGAGTGAAAGGGATAGGCGCGTGCTGGGTACGTGATGGAAAATATTACAAACTATCAAATTAAATGCCATGAAATTCAAAAAATACTTAAAATGTCGTAAAAACAACACCATACTTACTGAAAGCACGACACTTCATCTTTTTTTTGCACTTTTAATGTGTAGTTTTTGCACTTTTTCACTGCACATTTAGGCATTGTAACGTCCTAACCACGGCGCTTTCGATTGGCGACTGACTAAAAACAAGGCATACGTTATTTATGCCTTGTTTTGGTGGCGACGTTTATCGAGCGGCGTTCGTGTATCTACCACTATATATGATCTAAGCTCTTAACCGCAAACACTGAAGTCAAGCTAAAGCGTTAAAGCTAGTCTCAATTCCGAATTGATTGTCTGGAACGCTTCCAGAAGTACGGGCCCGGCGGTTACGGCTCGTACGGCACGTGGTCCCCGCCCGGCACCTCCAACGAGACGTCCAGCGGTTACTTCCTCGAGCGCAGCAATTCGGCACGGAAAACACTTGAGAAGTAAGTGCTTATTTTTATAGATAATGGGTTTGCTCTAGACAATAAATCTAGCCCAAGGGCCGAGGATGTGGTCGAGGATGTCCAAGAAGATGCTTATTCACTCGAACTGTAAAATTCGTGTGCTTTACTATATTGACTCGTTGCAGTCACATTTATTTAAAGCGAAACCAATAGTGCAGTGTTTATAGATTTTGTCCGAAACTGCACACTATTTTTATTCTTATCGATAGTTGTACAAATACATCATTTAATCTGTACCAACAAATAGAACGGGACCCAAGGAGAATGAGTTCATTTCCGTGGGACTTACCTCCGCCATACGAACTACTGGTATGTTCTTATTTGGCATATGTTCCTGAACACAAAAAGTGCGGTAGTCACTTTCTAAGGGTATGGAGGGGGTAGCTACGACGTAACAAAGATGGCGGCCGGGCCTATTTTATTTACGCTATATTTAGATAACTACTGGACAGATTTACTTAAATAGGATCTCAAATGAAAGATAATTTAATATACATTGTTTTATTCTAAAGATGCATTAGTGTAAAGCTAGTAACAAAATAAATATTTTCAAAAAACTACATTTTGCAAAATTAAACTTTTTTTACTGTGTGAAAAGAACAGAAACCGTTAGGATTTCGGTAATTTAGCTTATTATAAAAAAATAGCTACACTTATCAGCATTCTAATGAACCTAAAAACGTTTAAATCGAGCTATAAACAACGGAACTGCAGTCGTCTAAGTGAGCGTGGGTAGCGCCGAACTGACTACGGTACTTAGATTTTGGTACGAATAATCTTGAAAATAACGTAACAAAACGGGTAGAATCACAGCAAAATGAAAAATTATTATGAACAAGCATCATTTTTTTTAACAGGCATCATTTTTTTTGTCAAAAAATTTTTCTTAATTTTTTTACGAACTATTTATCATATCGAAATAAAACTCTTCATACTTGCACGTACTTTCGTTATATTTCAAAACAAAGGACTCAATGGTACTGGTCTGTACTGATGGACATGAGAGTGTAAACATACGCAATCGAGACAGAAGCAGGTCGCTGACGTGTGAGAGTGTACAGCCGCCGTTATATTTTTTACATCGGCAACACTGAGATTCATTCCGAGGAATCCCTGCACCGTGAACTTTGGCACTTGTGGCTTCATTCATTTGAAATCATTTGGTCAGGCCTATGACACTGTTAGTACCAATAACTGCGAAATGGCGCTGCTATCACCTTTTAAAACTAAAAAAATAGTTCATGTTTGATATGGGTTCCTTTAAAAAAAGTTCTTTAGCTTCATGAGGAGCTCTAAATTTTGCTAGTTTAAAAGCATTAATAAAGCTTTTTTTATTTGAATATTTGGCCCATTTTAATAAATCATACATAAGTTGAAACAGACTCTTGAGTAGCTGTTGCCTTTATGTTGTTGCTACGTAATAGCTACTAGGTTGGTGCCCTCTAAGTTTAATTTTTTGTCTGTTCTTTGAGGATGATTGCACTTTAAAAAGACAGATAAAAATTCAAATGCAATCTAAATAAAAATGCAAAGCATCTCCTTTTCAGATAACTAGATTATGTAATATGACATGCTATGGTTAAAGTTACATTACACGAATCAAATGTTTTTGACCCTGATTGATTTTTAGATACATAGTTTCATTAAATAATAAATATACGTACCAGCCCTTCCAATCACCAAAGTCATTTCTGGGTTATCATCCTCGATACCTCTCGAAAATAATTGTAAATAAAAAAATAAATAAACGCTACACACTCAAAGGCCCACACTAAGGTTTTCCCTTGTGTCGTGGGTCCCTTGAAACACACATAAAAAAAAAAAACACCCATAACCCGAGAACAAACAAATAAATCTTTGACATGCTGCTGGGTAGTAATAACTAACATTAGGTACTTAAATACTTAAAAGCAGTAGGTACAGTTGAATCGTTTATTTGAGAAAGCCCATAAGTCAGAATCGTCGGATGATTTTAAAAACATAAAAAATCATTTTTTGAAAAAACTGAGCATATTTATTATTCAAAAATCCTATAAAATAGTAATGTCAGTATCGGTTAAAATGATTACATGTGAAAAAATTCAATTATTCAACTTGTACCATTAAAAAAATCAACTTCGTTGAAAAAGTGACTTATGGGGTTTCTCAAATAAACGATTCAGTTTGAAAGTACAGTGGGTAATAAATATGCCTATTGGTTTTCTTCATGGGACAGACTGTCAGCCGACTCACCCTGCACTAGGAATAAATCTGTATTGCAGTGGTAAGACATCTAGTCAGTTCACGAGAGGCGAGGTTATGGTACTTATAGTTGAGTTGTTGTACAACTGAATAGGTACTTCGCTAAAGCAGGGGTTCCCAACCTTTTTTTGTCTACTGCCCACTTTAAGAATAAATTATTTTTTAACGCCCCCCTTTTTAAACATACTTAAAAACCGCTAAGTACTTATAACTGATTATTGAAACGCAACTTTATAGTATTCGGACAGAGTATCTTTTATTGAAAATAAAACAAACATAATCAATTCTTATATAAAAACTAATGTGAAGGTTGAATCTGATGCTGTTCAATAAGTTTGTTGATATCAGGTTCCAATTTACTCAAAAACAGCCGCAAGTCGCCACGTTCGGTAACACGCAAACGATTTCTCTTTTTAGTAAGCAGCGTTGCCACAGCACTAAATCCACGTTCACACAAATATGACGATGGGAATGCTATCAAGAATCGTTGAACAATTGACCACAATCCAGGGTACAATTGCAGGATCGGTTTTTGTAGCCAAAATTCTTGATATCCATTTTTGAACTTGATTTTTATTTCTTCGTTTGTTGTCAATTCTATAAGTTCTTCTTCCAGCTGAGGTGACATTGCTATGTTGACATTTGAAAATGGATCCAACACCCAGTCTGGTATTTCCAAGTTTAAAATGTCCTGGTATCGTTCGGTGAAGTCAATGTGGAGGTTTTCCAAATGTTGGCAGTAGGCAAACAAGTCGTCGTTACTGCAGGATACTGATAAATTCGGAAAATTGTGAAACTCACGTCTGCCCATATTTTTTTTGTGCAGAAGCAGTTTGGCTGCGAAAGCAGCAACGACATTTTTTGTTTTAATTAAATTTAGTTCATCGCCTTGCAGTTGGAGGTTCACGTCGTTGATCAATTTATACAGGTCTGTCATGTAAGCTATATCATTCTTTGATGTTATGAGCTTGTTGCGCAGTTCTGTATCTTTAGTTTCCAAGAACTCTATCACAGAGTCAAACAGGTTATAAAATCGAATCAGACAATTGCCTCTTGACAGCCAACGAACTTCAGTATGAAGCAACAAACGGTTGAAATCTTCGTCATTAGTAACACAAAGCTGATGAAATAATCTATCATTCAAAGAGCTGCTACGGATTTTATTGAATGCTTTGATGACATATTGCAGTGATTGAAATAGTCGTTCACTTAAGTTTCTAGCAACCAAATGTTGTCTATGAATAACGCAATGTATAGCAAGGACATCTGGAATTTTATTTTTTAGGTACGCTATGAAGCCTTTATGGCGCCCTGTCATAGCCGGAGCGCCATCCGTAGCAACTTGTATAATATTTTTCAAAGGAATCTCTTTCTCTTCACAAAACTTTTCCAATGTATTGAATATGGTTTCGCCTTTTGTATCTGTCTCCAAATTTCTGGCAAACAATAGTTCTTCACGTATTTTCTCATCTTTAATAAACCTCACGTAAGATAGCAACAACGCTTCATTAGTTGGTAAAGTGGACTCATCGAGCTGAATTGAGAATTGACTAGTCCTCAGATGATTGCACAATGATTCTTCAATGTTTTCAGCCATTTCATCAATTCGTCTTTGCACAGAATTATTACTCAAAGGAATTTTTCGGATAATATCTGCGGCCGGTTTATGAAGCACAGTAGTTATTACTTCCTTTATTGCTGGCAAAATTAACTCTTCTCCGATGTTGTGTGGTTTGCCTTTTTGAGCAATTAACAAAGGGATATTGTACGAAGCTCGAAGTCCGTCGTCATCTTGCTTAGCAGCCGCCGAAAATAGTTTTGATACACTTGGCTGAGTATTATGCTTCTTCTCTAGGTCTTGAAAATATGCTACATTCTTGTCTTTCTTATCTGGATGCATTTTATTCAAATGACCTTGCAGTCTTGAAGGCTTCATTGCTTCGTTCGAAAATGTTTTTAGACATAGAAGACACAAAGGCGACGACGGGTTTGTGGGATTTTCAATAAATCCGAATTTAATATATTCCGCAGAGTATTGCCGTCTCTTCTTTTTTACTTCCGACATTGTTTTGTTTTGAGAAATACGTAAGTGGTATAATGAAGTACTGCTTATCTATTATGCGCGAAACCGCAAATGAAAATAAAATAAATTTACGTCGTTTATATAGGATTGCATAAGCAGCACGCACCAACAGGAATAAGACAAACGTGCATAAACTCGTTTATCTCATTCGACGCCCAATCGTACTCGACAAGCAAGAATAAGTGTTATAGAACCAGCCGATTGATACAGGAATGTACAAATCGGATTATTTAACAAAAACTTGTTAAAACATGATTGCCCACGGTCTATTATATCGAACCGAGTTTGAGCTATATCTTAATTAATATTAGTTGATGTTCACAAGATGTAGTCGAGAGTCGAGAGCTCAGTCGGTGTCTAAGAGTCTTCCTAGCTAGGTAGATGAAATTATAAATCGACCCCAAAGCCCTACACAACGCCCCCTTTTTTTTTCTGGGTCTCTTACCGCCCCCCTTTAGGCCTGCAGCGCCCACAAGGGGGCGTTATCGCCCACGTTGGGAAAGACTGCGCTAAAGGCTTAACCAATTTCCAGAACTAGTAAATAAAAGTGAATAGATAGATTCTCAAATATAGACCCATATGTGTTGCCACAATTTCGTCAATATCATGTAGCGCAGAACACTTCACTTTATATAAATGGCAATCAGCCATTTTTTGAAAAAATTGTGGATAAGAACTTTTTTGAGTGACACCCAGGTGACACCTTTAACACTCTCATGTTTTCAAAATGGTTCAATGATAATCTATGGAAAAGTAAAAGAAAAAATAAAAATTTTCAATGTCTATCAATCAACGTCTGACCTTTTTGGCGGGAGCTGTCAGGCAACTTGAAAGACTACTATAATTATTGAATTGTTATCTTTTTTGGTGACCCCAGTGTCATTACACGGTTACACATTACTCTCTCTGCTCTTTGTAGCTGACCCAGGTGATGGAAAGTTTTGAATTTGAAAATCAAAATAATAGGTATAGTGTGTCCAATTAAGAATAATACGTAACAGATTTTATGGACTTACCTACTTTACTCAGTGGTTCACCCAGAGCAATTCCGTTTTCAGTGAAGAGACATGTGTAAGAAAAGCGAATTCTCTTGCCTTCTTCATCTAATTGGGTTTTGTCAAAATGTTTTTGACTAACGCGTTGTTTCAACTATTGCTCTTCAGAGAGTTCAAGGAGTATAGGATTTGTTGGTGCGAGAAAAGACATATCCACAAACTTCTTAGATAACTGTTTCTCGGGAAACAAAAAAACCGTAGCGTTTCACCTGTTGCAGTGCAACCACCAACACAACACTTAAGCGTTTCCATGTAAAAGCAGGTTGCAAAAAAAACCTAAGATGAAAAAATCGTCGACGGAGGAAGATTTGTGACAAGGATCTCAACTTCAAACTCAACATAAAATACACGAGCACTCAACTCGAGCTCGCAAGGGTTCATAGAATTACTCTTGAACGATACAATTGTATATAAAAATCACTGTTCGCCGACCATCGGCTGAAAGAAAAAATCTTCAGCCGATACCTTGTTGTGCTGACATCTCAATTCGCCGAAAGGACGTTCTAAATAAATGTTTTTTGCCGATGGCACAATTTGCAGATAAGCCGGTTCACTGAAAGCTCGACTGAGCGAATTAGCTATTTATCAATAGAAAGAATTGCAGAAAGCACTGTTCATATTTTCATTTACTAATACTTACTACGCCATTTGTTGAAACATAAGGTTTAGTTTTTTTAGACTAAAAAGTAGCTTATTTATTAATCTAGAGCAGCTCATTCCATCAAAATCAGTCCGTTAGTTTTAGGCATTTAATAAATAAGGTGTAATTCACATTTGTTTGTTTAGATTTATTATAAAGTAGTCATAAAAAAACTAAAATAATTTGCAAAACAAATGTATTTATTTTAGATATAAAATTGTTACCAAATGTTGTTGATAGTTTTGAGACTCGAAAATATTTTTTTTCACGTACCTACATAATAAATAACAAAATTTTATATGGAGTCAAAGCTAAATGGTAGGTAATAATACGGGTTACACATGGCAAAAGATGCTTATGACAATCATAAAATAAAATAAATAAATATGCATTTTAGTTATTTCCGCGACGAAAACTGATAATAAGTACTGCATTTATTTAGCAATGCACTTCAGTAAACGCCTGTGCGAACCATGAGAGCAATCATACATAATACTGTACTTGTACTTAATCAGTGACAAGACGCCATCATGACAGTTTTAGGTTATCTTGACATAGAGCATGACGTCACAAGATGGCGAATATAAGGCGATAGCAGCGCCATTTCGCAGCTATTAGTACCAACAGTGTCATAGGCCTGACCAAATGATTTCAAATGAATGAAGCGACAAGTGCAAAAGTTCACGGCGCAGCACGGTGCAGGGATTCCTCGGAATGAATCTCAGTGTTGCTGATGTAAAAAATATAACGGCGGCTGTACACTCTCGCACGTCAGCGACCTGCCTCTGCCTCGAGTGCGTACGTTTACACTCTCATGTCCATCAGTACAGACCAGTACCATTGAGTCCTTTGTTTTGAAATATAACGCAAGTACGTGCAAGTATGAAGAGTTTTATTTCGATATGATACGAAGCGTTATTTTTGTTACGAGAATTTTTGAAAATAGTTCGTGAAAATAATGAAGAAAATTTTTTGACAAAAAAATGATACCTTTAAAAAAAAATTATGTCTGTTCATAATACTTTTTAATTTTGCTGTGATTCTACTCGTTTTATCACGTTATTTTCAAGATTATTCGTACCAAAATCTAAGTACCGTAGTTCGGTTCGGCGCTACCCACGCTCACTTAGACGACTGCAGTTCCGTTGTTTACAGCTCGATTTAAACGTTTTTAGATTCATTAGAATGCTGATAAGTGTAGCTATTTTTTATAATAAGCTAAATTACCGTAATCCTAATGGTTTCTGTTCTTTTCACACAGTAAAAAAAGTTTAATATTACAAAATGTCGTTTTTTGAAAATATTTATTTTGTTACTAGCTTTACACTAATGCATCTTTAGAATAAAACAATGTTTATTAAATTATCTTTCATTTGAGACCCTATTTAAGTAAATCTGCCCAGTAGTTATCTTAATATAGCGTAAATCAAATAGGACCGGCCGCCATCTTTGATACGTCATAGCTACCCCCTCCATACCCTTAGAAAGTGACTACCGCACTTTTTGTGTTCAGAAAAACATGCCGAATAAGTACATACCAGTACTTCGTATGGCGGAGGTGAGTCCCACGAAAATCGTTATTTGAAGACTTTCTTACGAATGGGTCCCGCTCTAAAATGCTTAATATTACTATGCGTTTATTGCAGCGAGATTAAATTTTTTCGATAGACCAGAATAAGCAATCAAGTATTTAGTGAAGGTTTATTTGTAACGTCTCCCCGCAGAGCATACCAGTTGTGTCCGGAAGAAGATGACGAGGAGGAAGAGTCCCGCGAAACGGCGGAGGGGTCCGGGGAGGGGGAGGGCGGGGACGACAGCGGCGAGGAGGAGGGGGGCGAGGAGGGCGGGACGCGCCGCGCGCTGCCGCCGCCCGCGCCCCCCGCCCCGCCCGCGCCGCCCGCGCCCCCCTCCCCGCTATGAACGTGCCTCTAGTCCCAGTAAAACCTCCTCATATTTATTATCCCCTCGCTCCCGATTTTGTACATTGCTTCGGGCCCGTCGACTCGAAGCCGAGCGTCGCCGGATATGCTTAGCCGTAGTTTTGTTCTGTGATGTTAACGATATGTGTAAAGTTCGTTTACGAGGGCATTTATGATTAAGTATTACGTCGAGTTTCGTTTCCGCCCCGTCGACCGCTCGCGACGGCCTCGCGTCTCGGTGTGTGATGCCGTCGCGCGCGCCTCGACTATGTTTTAGTTATTATCTAACTTAATTCTCCGCTTTAAATTACCATAGTATTTATTTTTTCTTATAAGAATGTATTCATATTAAGTTTCAGTAGTTAGATTTATTTACTATGTACACATAGTATATTTAATGTCTTAATATGATAGAACATATTCTTATCTTAATCTTGCAAACTAGCTGCACTTTTTAATACATATGTCATTTTGATGCGATCTCATAAATTGTATCAAATTTTGTATTTAAAATTCATCGATGAACGGTCGCATTTTAATATCGTATGTTATACGATTTCGGTTCTCTGTGTTTAAACAGTTAATAATCCATCTCAAATACAAGCGGTACAGATCTTGGTATTTATGACCAAATCATGGACAGGGTCATTCGTGATTTAGCCAAGTGTGGTACACAGTTTGTGTAGCAGTAGAGTGAAGCGAAAATTGAACGATTCTTAACGCATAGGAGTGATTTCTGCCTGTCTTGAATTTTACTGCATGCATTTTATACTTATTTTAATTTCTAGAAAATCTTCGGCATAAAGTATAAATCTACTAGTACAGGAGTAGGTTTAACATAGATAAAATGCTAGGTGGGTGCTATCTAAACATGTTCACATGGTGGATGAGCTAAAATGTAAATTATTTTTTAACGAAGCTTGCTTTATACATAAGGTTGATATGTCAGCTAGTTGTTGTAGAATATCGCTGTCTCAGAAGTTATGAACTCACATTTTACTTTGCCCTAAATGCTTTTGTAATACGTGATCATTATTTCGTTATGATTGTGATTTACTAGAAATTTATTGATTTATTAGCATTTATTACGTCATCATTATAAAATTATTTTACGAGGACAATGATTAACCATAAAGCATAAGTTGAGTTTTACTATCTCAGAAACAGGCTTGGACTCCTGTATATAATTTTTAATAAATAAGATAGTAATATATTGACGGATAGAGTCACAACCAAACTTGTTTGTGTATAATTAAATTAACTGGAATATTAAAGATGTGATTGGTGTTCAGTGGTTAGCGTCAGTGTTTATTGTTTTATATGGCCATTTTACTAGAATAAAATACTAACTTAAGAACGTAATAAGATCCCTTTTATCGCATGCTTGTCAATTATTGCTTTGGTTTGTGGTCGTTGAAAGTTCCAAGTCGCTCAAACCCACGTATTGTTCTTTGCAAGTGAAACATCAATACAAGTATCAAGATGCAAAATAACTGTACATACTTTGTTAAACAATACAGGCGATCGATGGTTGTGGCCAGAACATACGATTTTGGCCTAACATTTAACTTATATTAAAAGGAATAGAATTTCAGTTTGTTTGCTAGATTGTATTGATATGATACAAACTTAGTTTTAATACTATAAAAATTGTAGATATAGGTATTAATGACTAGTCTTACAGGAAAATGTTGCCACTACGTCAATGTTCTGCTTTGTAATATATGTTATTTATTTTTTATATTTTGTGAACGGTTGTATGATATTTTCCTTCGTAGTGGTTAGATCGCGTTATCCAGGCTATCAGGCAATAAGCCTCTTACATACATACACATGTAACACATACATATAAAACTGTTGTTAGCCAAACGAACGAATCAATAGACTGTTGCACGTCATCGGTAACGGGTATCCCGACTAGTTCCACACTTTAACCACCGCGTTATTTGTAAGTATTTATCATTTTATTCATCGTTAGTATATTAAAGCATATAAAAATGTTGATCGAATAGATCATGTGCCTTATTTTTATTTGTTTGCTCAATTTGCTTGCACCTGATAGTCTGTGCATTGATCTTTTATAAATTACGTTATTTATTTAGATACATATAACGTTTCTGAGTTCAGAATAAATAACATTGTTAGTAAATATTTACGGACTCATTGATTCAAAATTTCAGACGTAATGCTTGAGAATGAATACGATAGCATTGTAAACATTTACGATTAACCTGATTGTTGTTAACGTTATTACCAAAGATGGGGGTTATTGATTGAGGGATGTTAGGTGGCCCTTTTCTTAATAGCTTAAATAATTAAAATGTTTTGTATCTTTTATAATGTAAATGCAAAAAAGTTTTAATAATATTTTGTTGAAAGAAAATGAAATGTGATTGATCTTAGGATTAGATAGGTGAAAAAAGAAAGGGTGGAACATGCAAACTACCAAAAACGACGGACAAAATGAAGGAGCTTCTGGTGTGTAAATATCGATGTGTATAACAAATGATATTGACCTTATTAACATTTGGTGCAAAAGTGAAAGCCCTAAATTATTGGATTTTCCGAATTGTGTATAAAAAGAAACACTTGATTTTTGACCGTTTTGTATATTGTTTGAACAGAAAGGCAATGTTTGATTTATATAGCAGGACTCTGATGTTCAATGTTTAAATATGAAGTAAGCCACATGCAATTTTTGTCTGAACAGTGTAAAATGTCTAATGTTAGAATTATTATAAGATCAGTTGAATTTTGTATAACATTTCTATGGCAAATATTTAACAAAATGGCATTTGACATTATACAAGGATGCTTACCAAAATAGCATTCGTACAGATATTATAATATTAAAATCAAGAAATAAATTCGAAAAATTTTCTTTGCGTTTTACTTATTATTGAGAAACAATTACAATGTATTTTCTAAACGTTTTGTCAACGTATAATTATAAATAACAAGACATCAACCGCCTTATACATAAACATAACATAATGTTAAGTTGAATGACAGTTTAGCTCGGGAGCGTTTGAAAATATTGCTTTATACTGTTGTTACGCTTTCGGCCGCCATCGCAACTGTGTTTCGCAACCAGTTACACGCTCCCGCGATACTTAACTGTCACTTAACTTTAAGTGTATAAATAATGCGGTAGGTTCGATGAATCCGTATTCTGAATCAACCGACCATTCTGTTAGACTTTACTTGTCTCTTGTTATTTATTTGTTTAACGCAAGAGAGAGATAGCAGAGTCGGGGGAAGGCGTGGGTAAAGTCAGACCACCCACGGCCTCGCGCTCTCGAGGGCCTCGTGCCTCGAGATATTGGTGGATTAGCCCTTTGAGCGCACTAAGCTCGTGCTTAGGTTCCCAGACCTCTAGGGACTATCCATAATAAATTACGTCACTCGTTAAGGGGAGGGGAGGAGGTTGACAAAGTGTGACAAGGGGTGGGAGGGGTCATAAGTTTCGTGAAGTCACATTTCAAAATGTGTTATGAGTATATCAAAATGCGTTAACTATCAACGACAAACTTAACCTCTTCAGTCCCAAGCACTCTTTTTAAGTTTATTCTTTTGTTGAGACAACGAGTTTTAAGTTCCCGAAAAAATAATATCTATTAAGTACTGCTTTTATTTAAAAAATACAAAAAAATGGAAAATGTAAAAAATATGTGACACCACACTAAGGAGTTTTATAAATGTGACCAGCTGTGACAAGGAGGGGGAGAGGGTCAAAAAATCATGAAATTCGAGTGACGTAATTTATGGATGGCCCTCTACGGGGCCCAGAGCTGTTTCTGCTCATGCATTATAACTTCGGCATTATTTCATTATTTACTAGTTATTTCTAAAGTTGATACCATAATTTTGTGCCCTCGTCACTGTATTTGGGCTTTAGAAAACAAGGCAATCACTTTCTGCTTCATCAACGCCTAGACCAGTCTTTCCCAACGTGGGCGATAACGCCCCCTTGTGGGCGCTGCAGGCCTAAAGGGGGGCGGTAAGAGACCCAGAAAAAAAAGGGGGCGTTGTGTAGGGCTTTGGGGTCGATTTATAATTTCATCTACCTAGCTAGGAAGACTCTTAGACACCGACTGAGCTCTCGACTCTCGACTACATCTTGTGAACATCAACTAATATTAATTAAGATATAGCTCAAACTCGGTTCGATATAATAGACCGCGGGCAATCATGTTTTAACAAGTTTTTGTTAAATAATCCGATTTGTACATTCCTGTATCAATCGGCTGGTTCTATAATACTTGTTCTTGCTTGTCGAGTACGATTGGGCGTCGAATGAGATAAACGAGTTTATGCACGTTTGTCTTATTCCTGTAGGTGCGTGCTGCTTATGCAATCCTATATAAACGACGTAAATTTATTTTATTTTCATTTGCGGTTTCGCGCATAATAGATAAGCAGTACTTCATTATAACACTTACGTATTTCTCAAAACAAAACAATGTCGGAAGTAAAAAAGAAGAGACGGCAATACTCTGCGGAATATATTAAATTCGGATTTATTGAAAATCCCACAAACCCGTCGTCGCCTTTGTGTCTTCTATGTCTAAAAACATTTTCGAACGAAGCAATGAAGCCTTCAAGACTGCAAGGTCATTTGAATAAAATGCATCCAGATAAGAAAGACAAGAATGTAGCATATTTTCAAGACCTAGAGAAGAAGCATAATACTCAGCCAAGTGTATCAAAACTATTTTCGGCGGCTGCTAAGCAAGATGACGACGGACTTCGAGCTTCGTACAATATCTCTTTGTTAATTGCTCAAAAAGGCAAACCACACAACATCGGAGAAGAGTTAATTTTGCCAGCAATAAAGGAAGTAATAACTACTGTGCTTCATAAACCGGCCGCAGATATTATCCGAAAAATTCCTTTGAGTAATAATTCTGTGCAAAGACGAATTGATGAAATGGCTGAAAACATTGAAGAATCATTGTGCAATCATCTGAGGACTAGTCAATTCTCAATTCAGCTCGATGAGTCCACTTTACCAACTAATGAAGCGTTGTTGCTATCTTACGTGAGGTTTATTAAAGATGAGAAAATACGTGAAGAACTATTGTTTGCCAGAAATTTGGAGACAGATACAAAAGGCGAAACCATATTCAATACATTGGAAAAGTTTTGTGAAGAGAAAGAGATTCCTTTGAAAAATATTATATCAGTTGCTACGGATGGCGCTCCGGCTATGACAGGGCGCCATAAAGGCTTCATAGCGTACTTAAAAAATAAAATTCCAGATGTCCTTGCTATACATTGCGTTATTCATAGACAACATTTGGTTGCTAGAAACTTAAGTGAACGACTATTTCAATCACTGCAATATGTCATCAAAGCAGTCAATAAAATCCGTAGCAGCTCTTTGAATGATAGATTATTTCATCAGCTTTGTGTTACTAATGACGAAGATTTCAACCGTTTATTGCTTCATACTGAAGTTCGTTGGCTGTCAAGAGGCAATTGTCTGATTCGATTTTACAACCTGTTTGACTCTGTGATAGAGTTCTTGGAAACTAAAGATACAGAACTGCGCAACAAGCTCATAACATCAAAGAATGATATAGCTTACATGACAGACCTGTATAAATTGTTCAACGACATGAACCTCCAACTGCAAGGCGATGAACTAAATTTAATTAAAACAAAAAATGTCGTTGCTGCTTTCGCAGCCAAACTGCTTCTGCACAAAAAGAATATGGGCAGACGTGAGTTTCACAATTTTCCGAATTTATCAGTATCCTGCAGTAACGACGACTTGTTTGCCTACTGCCAACATTTGGAAAACCTCCACATTGACTTCACCGAACGATACCAGGACATTTTAAACTTGGAAATACCAGACTGGGTGTTAGATCCGTTTTCAAATGTCAACATAGCAATGTCACCTCAGCTGGAAGAAGAACTTATAGAATTGACAACAAACGAAGAAATAAAAATCAAGTTCAAAAATGGATATCAAGAATTTTGGCTTCAAAAACCGATCCTGCAATTGTACCCTGGATTGTGGTCAATTGTTCAACGATTCTTGATAGCATTCCCATCGTCATATTTGTGTGAACGTGGTTTTAGTGCTGTGGCAACGCTGCTTACTAAAAAGAGAAATCGTTTGCGTGTTACCGAACGTGGCGACTTGCGGCTGTTTTTGAGTAAATTGGAACCTGATATCAACAAACTTATTGAACAGCATCAGATTCAACCTTCACATTAGTTTTTATATAAGAATTGATTATGTTTGTTTTATCCCTACTAATCCCTACTTAATATTATAAATGCGAAAGTAACTCTGTCTGTCTGTTACCTTTTCACGCCTAAACCGCTGAACCGATTTTGATGAATTTTGGTACAGAGATAGATTAGAGCCTGGGAAAGGACATAGGCTACATTTTATCCCACAGTTGGGCACGATATAACCTGTAGTCCACGCGGGCGGAGCCGCGGGCGGAAAGCTAGTTTTCAATAAAAGATACTCTGTCCGAATACTATAAAGTTGCGTTTCAATAATCAGTTATAAGTACTTAGCGGTTTTTAAGTATGTTTAAAAAGGGGGGCGTTAAAAAATAATTTATTCTTAAAGTGGGCAGTAGACAAAAAAAGGTTGGGAACCCCTGGCCTAGACTATAGAATACAGAATTTTTTCACAATAATAAGTGACACAAGAGAATGAAAAAAACCTAATTCTAATTCCACTGTAAACCACAAAAATCGTGTTAAGCGATTTGACTAAAAAAGTTCTTTGCGCGAGCGAAACCGCAGGAAAAAGCTAGTATACAATATACAAAACCAGTCAAGTGTGGGCAGTATTTTTCCACTTGCAAGGGTTTTGTATTAAACATAATTTTAAGGAATACCATTTTTGTGAGGGATCTTTAACAAACGCAACAAGACAATGTAGAAACCCAACAATTTTTGAGTTACATCATTTGGACATTTTTTGATTTACAGTACCTGCGATTTTCGGTAAGTTATTAATCATCATTTAATTATTTTGATATGATTGTCAGACAAACATACAAAAAAATGGTATACTAGAAATCATATTTATTATTTACTCATTTTTTTAAATGTATGTACAGATAACAAACAGGTTACACGAGATAAGGGCCATGTTAAGGTATGTGTAGATTGTATAGTCTTGATGTGCTGCCGTATGTACACTTTGTGTTGCTACTTCTTAATGGAACTAAAGAGTTGTTTTTAATCGAATACATTTGCTCGCACTTGTATTGTATTAATATTGTGACTGTGAAAATGGAAAAGTACAACTTTGTTTATAGTAGTTAAGGCGCACAATTATTATGATGACACATATGCTCGCGCCTATAATCCCTATCGGGGTAGGCAGAGCATCAGTGGTTTTAAATCCACTTGATGTCATGTTTGACATAAATTCAGAGGGTTATGTTTAGCATTGTAAATATCTCTTATTGACTACCCCGAAAGTTGTACCATTTACTAATCACAGTCACTGCTAATTATAATAAAACCCGCATGGACTACAGGTTATATCGTGCCCAGCTGTGGGATAAAATTTAGCCTATGTCCTTTCCCAAGGTCTAATCTATCTCTGTACCAAATTCATCAAAATCGGTTCAGTAGTTTAGCCATGAAAACGTAACAGACAGACAGAGTTACTTTCGCATTTATACTATTATACAGAGTGGCCCAGCGGGTGACGTCCAAAAGAAAAATTTGAATGCCCCGTGCCAGGGGGCATTCAGATCAACCCCCATGTATGTTCCGCGATTTTTTTAGTTTAGAAGTTATAACACATTTAATGATTTTTTGAAATTTTTCACCCAGCATCGATTTTTTTTTCTGTTTTAGTGTAAGATTATTTTGAAAAATTCTTTGTGACGGATAATAAGAGAAATATCAGCTACCATTTAAAAAAAAATGGATTTCCCTCGTCATTACGGAACATGGTTTAAATTTAACTTAAAAGTTAAATTTGGCACTTCAGCGAAATTTTGTCAAAACTTCAAGTTGGTAAAAAACAATTATGATGGACCTGCAGGTTTCAAACAGCTTTTAAAAACTTCGCAAGATATTCAGCTTTACGAAACATAAAAAAAGCACTTAATGGGGCTTCTTTTCGAGTAATTCGCATTTAACTTTAAGCAGGGACCATCGTAGGCGGTTTCCTAGTAGTAATTACATAGAACGTAGTGTTTCTGAAAACACCACAAACGTGCCCAAAAAGTTGTTAACATGCTTGTAAATGAACCTTAGACAAGTTATAACGATTACTCAATCTTCACGCTATACCTCTTGTGGGGTGGGGGGCGCAACTCTTGTTTTTTCTTTCAGCCATCGATCGTCCCTAACCCCACAAGGGATAAAGCGTGAAGATTGAGTAATCGTTATAACTTGTCTAAGGTTAATTTACAAGCATGTTAACAAATTTTTGGGCATGTCTGTGGTATTTTAAGAAACACTACGTTTATGTAATTACTGCTAGGAAACCGCCTACGATGGTCCCTGCTTAACGTTAAACGCGAATTACTCGTAAAAAGCCCCATTAAGTGCTACTTTTTTTAATGTTTCGTAAAGCTGAATATCTTGCAAAGTTTTTAAAAGCTGTTTGAAATCTGCAGGTCCATCACAATTGTTTTCTTACCTACTTGAAGTTTTGAAAAGATTTCGCTGAAATGTCTATTTTAACTTTTAAGTTAAATTTAAACCATGTTCCGTAATGACGAGGGACATCCATTTTTTTAAATGGTAGCAAATATTTTCTTCATTCTCTATCAAAAAGAATTTTTCAAAATAATCTTAAACATAAAGACAAAAAAATAAAAATCTATACGGGTGAAAAATTTCAAAAAATTCATTAAATTCTAAACTACAAAAAATCGCGGAACATACATGGGGGTGATCTGAACGCCCCCTGGCACGGGGCATCCAAATTTTTCTTTTGGACGTCACCCGCTGGGCCACCCTGTATAATAGTATAAATGCGAAAGTAACTCTGTCTGTCTGTCACGCTTTCATGGCTAAACTACTGAACCGATTTTGATGAATTTAGTGCAGAGATATATTAGACCTTGGGAAAGGACATAGGCTAAATTTTATCCCACAGCTGGGTACGATATAACCTGTAGTCCATGCGGGCGGAGCCGTCGGCGGAAAGCTAGTTTGCTAATAAATAAGAAGACAGACGATATTTAGTTTGAGATAAAGACCTTCTTGACCCCTGCCCTAATGAGAGACATTATATAACGATGCGATAAAAGAAAATGTATCTTAATAGCAGCGCGTTTCATTACATTGCACATATATTATACTACACGTACTTACAAAATATTCTGTGTTAATAGGGCAACCATGGAGAAATATATAAGTGTTAAGGAGTTGGAAGATGCAGCCTTAGCAACGTTACCGAAAAATGCGCGTGATTATTATAAAAGTGGTGCAACAGAGGAGCAAACATTAGAGGAAAATAGGCGTGCCTTTCAAAGGTAAGTCGTCGTTTTAATGTAAATTCCAATTAATTTTATGTGAATTGGCCTAACTTTCTCTAAAAAACTCGTGTGGTTTTATTATGTTAACAAATAAAAGAGTTAACAATTGTTCTGTATGAAAGGAGTAAAATTACTCATTCTGCTGTGCAGCGTGATTCTGGTACGTTTCTATAAGGAATATGATCAATAAGAAGTTCAATTTAAAAATGGTGGGTTCACAGTCATGGCACTCTTTATTCCCATATTATCAGATTCTCAAAAACAAATGCATCTACCTCTGCGTCATGTCTCCTGTTGACACTATTTTATCATTGGTTGATTCACCTTAATGTAAAAATCATCACCCTGTACACCAGTTAACTTGATTATATTCATGTAGACTACGCATTCGTCCGAAATGTCTGGTAGGATTGACGGAAACCGACTTGCGGACCAAGGTCCTGGGACATGAAGTGTCTCTACCTGTAGGCATCTCGCCCACTGCCATGCAGAGGATGGCGCATCCTGACGGAGAACTTGCTAATGCTAGAGGTATGTTGTCACTTTATAATTTCAGGTGTTAATGTTTAAATTAAGTGTCTTTAGGATGTTGGTTAATATACCCATTAAATTTACTAACTTTCCTTATTGAACTCGTGTACAATGACAAGTAAGTTTCTTCTTTCTTAAAGGTTTAAAGTAATGGGAGGATGGGTTTAAAGAATATTGTATGACGAGGCAATTTTATTCTTCTTGCGACCTATGTTCCTTGGGGATAATTTTATATTCAGTTTAGTAGACTGAGCAGTAGACAACCAACAAATCTAAATATTACCTTACAAATTGCTTTGATTTCAGCCGCCCAAGCTGAAGGCACCATCTATACTTTAAGCACCATTGCTACAAGTTCTATTGAAGAAGTGGCTGAAGCGGCCCCAGACGCGATAAAATGGTTTCAATTGTATATATACAAGGACAGAGAAGTTACCAAGAATTTAGTGCTCCGGGCTGAAAAAGCTGGGTTTAAAGCCATTGCTCTTACAGTTGACACACCGCTGTTTGGCCTGCGGAGGGCAGATATACGGAACAAGTTTACTTTACCGAGTCATTTGAAGTAAGTATTGCTTATTTGCAGGAAAAACTGTATACATTTCTTTTAAGTTTCGTTGCAAAACATGGCTGTTCAAAAAATTCAATATACTGTTTAAGTACTCGTTAATAAAAAATTACGCTGCCCACTTTTAGGAGGAACTTGCGGGCACTGCGCGCAGATAATTTGCGTAGGTAATATACTAGGAATATTCCGCGATTGTATAAAACATATTTCTAGATTTAATAATCTTTTTCCATGATAATATTCAATACATGTTCTATCTTTATCATTTTTCTTTTGTACTCCTACGTATCATGCATGATTCCTCTCGCTCTCTCGTAGGTTGACTGGGAGAGATCCCCTTGTAGGATAAGTTCGCCTTTGTACCTTGCATTTATGTAATATTTATAACCCTTCTGATTACTTATTTTTTTAAATGTGTAGTAAAGGATTTTACAATACAATACAATTTCTTGTATTTCAGATTCGCTAACTTTGAAGGCCACTTAGCGACTAAAATTCATGGCGCAGGTAAAGGGAGCGGACTGAACAACTACGTTAAGAATTTATTTGATAAATCGCTGACTTGGGAAGATGTCAAATGGTTGAAGAGGTAATAATACTATCTGATTGTAGAACTTCAGTAAACTGTGTGAGTAGACTGTATTTCCTGGATCTTCAGGCATTCGACTTGGCTATTTGATGCCACTTTGCCATAATTCGTATCATTTCCAGTCGTTTTCCATAACGTAAACTCTATAATTATTTAATCCCCATGAAACAACATTAATGATCTGTTGTATTTTTCACGTTCAGCTTTACCAAGTTGCCAATCGTGGCCAAAGGTATACTTCGTGGTGATGACGCCGTCGCAGCAATTGAAGCAGGATGTAGTGCTATTTTAGTTTCCAACCATGGAGCAAGGCAACTAGATGGAGTACCATCATCAGTTCGTATATTTTGTAATTTACTATTTGCTTTATCAGAGAAGCCATCTGGTAACAGCACTTTGTGGATTCGACGATATTATCCTTTTCAACACCACTGACGGATGTATCAGCCCCATTGGTTAACCGCTGGTGATTTCTTCATATGGAAGTATTCTGTCTTCTCGCAACTGATTTTGAGACCCACTTGCTTCCCTCCATCTTCTCATGCCTCATTTTTTCTGGCACTGCCTCAGTAATGCAAGGTCGTCAGCAAACCCTATGATTTAGTGGCTTCCATTTAACTCTACTTTAATACGATATACAAGCATTAGATATGAATCATTTAAATTATAACCATATCGTTCATTTGAAATTGAAACCTATTTTCTATACTTGCCAGTATTTTGTTACATGGAGTACAAACTTTATAACTTCATTTGTATTCTGGCGATCAAAAGGTTAAACTACAATGAAAATTGCTAGGGCTAAGTACAATGAAAACTAATAACATAGATTACTGCAAGTTTGAATGAGAATACCTATATTGATAGTTTTATAATTTTTCAGATCGAAGTTTTGCCTGAAATAGTTGAAGCAGTGAAAAATTACGACGTAGAAATTTACATGGACGGTGGCGTTATGACGGGAACAGACGTTTTTAAGGCACTAGCGCTTGGAGCTCGGATGGTACAGTATTTTCTTTTTTACAGATAAAAAAAATATTTAATTTTTTCCCACTGGGCACGCCTCTTCGTTTCCGTGGGAATTTGGGAAAATTATGTATTTTTCTGATGTCTAAGCTAAGCTATATTACTGCAAAGTTTCATCAAAATCCGTCCAGTAGGTTTTTATTTAAGTAACAAACATCTAAACATCTCTAAAAACTTTCACATTTTTACCGACTTCAAAGAAGGAGGAGGTTGTATTTTTTTTATGTATGTTCACCGATTTCTCCGCCAGTTATGGACCAATTTTCAAAATTCTTTTTATGTTCGAAAAAGGTGTTCGAAAGAGTATACACCAGAAATTTTATCGAAAATGATTCAGCGCTTTTAAAAAATCAACAAAAACAAAAAACACTATTACAAACCAGAACATCATCTAAAATCTAAATAAATGAGTGACATTTTCATTTGTGGCAATCTGCTAATAGGCATTGGAGTCTGCAAAAAATACTAGTTATCTACTTTGTGCGAACTGTTGTTGGGATTGAAGTCGGTGACTCATACGATCTTAACATGGAAAATTTATATAATCCTACACCTAAGATACAAATTCCAAAGTATCGTAACAAGTTTTGTGAGCTATCGTTGTTTATCATTTTCTTATGTTGTTTTTCATTTAGGTGTTCGTTGGTCGACCAGCGTTGTGGGGTCTAGCAGTGGGTGGACAAGCTGGTGTTCAGAGGATGCTCAACATTTTCCGCACTGAACTGGAGTATACTTTCCAAATAGCAGGTAAATAACACTATTTCTTGGACAACCAAGTACTTATCATCAATTTATAATTAATTCATTAGTCACAAATTGTTGAGCTGTTTGATAAACGTTTTACCTACGTAATTAGCCTAATAAATATATGGTTTTGTGACACGTTGTCACTTACTCTAGTCTATTTTCAAATAGGTAGCTTTGCTTGTCATGCTGTACGATCAAGCTCTTGGTTGACAATCTGGAGCTGAACTTTTAGCTCTTTTTAATTTATACCTAATGTTTCGACTTGAGTTAGCTATTGTTTATGCCTTAATAAATATAATCGTAAAATAAAAATATGTTTTAACGATTCTGTAGATGGAAAATCTTCTGTTTCAGGAACATCAAGTATCGCTGACATTACACGAGATATGGTGCGTCATGAATCTGCCTACAGTAAACTTTAGGTTGTGTTCTAAATAAAAACCATAAAGTTAGTTAATAAAATGCTTCACCATTTATTATTTAAATCTTAAATTGCGTTTAATTAATAACTTACTAAGAAGACACTATTTTCTATTCCTGACAAAAGGCTTGTGTCCGAAATCGTAATTCCTCCGACCATTCTTCACGATGAGTTTTCGATAGAGACAGTACAGGATTTCTGGAGACATGTATTTGTCGTGAGGCCATAGGACTTTGCATATTTTCTGAAAATGAATCAAGTTTTAGAATATAATATCATTGGGTGACATAAATTAGCTGACGAAAATTAAGATTGTGAATCAGTCCAGAAAACTGAAAACTACTTTCAGCAAGGGATGATATCGATGATGTCGATATGTATGGACAGCTGCAGAGATACCTGACCAACCCCTATGAAATGAGGATGAAGTTATTTCACGAAATGTTTCAGGTATTTCAATGATATTTTGTTTATTAATATAGTTTTGTCAACTAAACAATTACGCTTAATCACAATTTTAAACTTTTATGTTTTGTCATAGACAACTTTATTTTTATCCGGTAATGGTCAGGTATGTCTGCAGCTGTCTGTACGATATTTTTTTAGATAAAACTCTTTTATTGTATTAGTGATAGTTTTTATCTACATCTACACTTATTTTATAAAAAAGAGAAATTTGTAAGTAGCGAAACTTAAACTCAAAAACCACTGGACCGACTTCAAAAATTATTTCACCATTAGAAAGCAACATTATCCCTGAGTAACAAACATAGGCTATATTTTTCGAATTCCCAGGGAAACTAAGTCCTGGGCGAAAAGATAACAATGTGTAACCTAATTTGCTGCTACGTGTACGTGTCAAATGAATATTTGCTTTTTAAATATTACCTTAAAATTACAGCCGTATAGATTCAGTCCAATCTTAAGTTTTTTCACCGTAAGTCTCAAGTTATCGTTGCGTTTCATTTTTGTTTTCAGTATAATGGTGTCTTTGCAAGTCTTACATGGATTAACCTTATCAAACACAGAACTAGTTTCGATTGTTTGGTTTTCGGTATTGTATATATTTTCCAAAAAGGAGTCTCTTCTCCGCATGTAATTGGTAAAGCTGTAACTAATATCACCTTCCTCTTCATTTAGCGTTTTGTCTTTACTATCGCATTTTTGTTTATTATTTGTTTTGAATATGCTTTTTACACTTTTAACAAAAGTTGTGCATGACTCGTTTATTGCACTAAACAATCTAGCCCTCATTGATCGTTGTTTTAATGTTTTGACTTCTTTTTTGGGACTTTGAGTTCTTTTATTACTTCCCCTTATGTTATAATTATTGCGTTTTATTGAAGGCCGAACTGTCGATGCTTTTGGCGTATTAGCTTTATGAGTCTTGTGGTTCCTTGGTGTAGAAACAAAAGGAGGATCGAAATTATTTATATTAATCGTATCGTCGGCAACAATTGTTACATCACTACTAGTTGTTTGTACTTCTTTATCATTAGTTGCCAACTTATCTTCGAAAGAGTAACTAGCCGTACGCTGAGTCTCTAAAGAATCTTTTAACTTATTATTTCTGGTAACAGTAACTTGTCTGAAGGTTTCTTGTGTACGAAATGAAAACGAGAAATCAATATCTTTAGGTCCTATATTTGCAGTGTTCCTGTTTTGGTTTAATCTTTGCATACTGTGACCACCTACGCGATTATTTACTTGAAACGATTTAACGTAATGCTCCCGATTGGTTTCAGTTGAGGGCGTTATTTTGTTAAAGTTAGCTTTATTTTGTGAGTTCCAATGAATTACTTCTTTGATAACATTTTGGAGCAAATTCCTGGTTTCATCAGAGTTATGATTATGAATTTGTTCATCGTGATGTTGTAGATGTTCAACACTCATAATATCTTGGTTCCGTTCTGTATTATTAACTTCTTTTGTCTTTTCTCGCTGAAGTCCAACACTTACTCTTCTTTGAGAATGAAGAAAACTATTGTTTATTATTTTCTGTTTATGACTTCCCGAGATATTGTTAACTTTTGTAATGTTGGTTTCTTTAGTTTTCTGTGAAATACTTCTCATAGAAATATCTTCTGAAAAAAAAATTAAGGAGGCGAAAATTAGTTGTATTTTTAAGATCGTTTTTAGGGTTCCGTACCCAAAGGTTAAAAACAGGGACCCTATTACTAAGATTCCGCAATCTGTCCGTCTGTCTTTCTGTCCATCTGTCGCTAGGCTGTATCTCATGAGCCGTGATAGTTAGACAGTTGAAATTTTTAGAGATAATGTATTCTGTTGCCGCTATAACATCAAATACTAAAAAACAATAAAATAAATATTTAAGGGGCTCCCATACAAAAAACGAGATTTTTTTGCCATTTTTATAGATAATGGTACGGAACCCTTCATGCGCGATTCCGACTCGCACTTGGCCGATTTTTATTTTATAAATCCCTACCAGTTTAAATTGGTGTTGTGTTATATGTATCTGGTATTATCTATTTCATCATACCACTGCTGGACATAGGCCTTCTGAACAAACGAGCGGGTTGGCAAACGCAGCGCCCCGAGTCGTGTACCGATGATGCTGCTACCCAAAGTTAGTCAGAGAAATTAACCCAGCTTTTAGATGGCTAATACCGCTCTGTGACATCGGTTAGGTTTTCATAGAGATCTACTAAATTGTTTATGTTTGCTATTTTTATATCGTAAATAGTTTCAGTCGTCAGAGCTATGCTGGTCAGTAAAATGCAAGTTGCAATTCGGGCAAGTTAGGTTGGCATTTGATGTACAGTCAAGAGCAGGGCACGCTTTACACTACCAGTTTAAGCTGAGCTCTGATTTATACTGCGAGTCATACAATGCAGGGTCGGTCCAAAGTGTCAAGCTTGACGTGCTCTTGAGTGTACAAAGATGCTTCCTTCCTGTATTTTATTTTAGCTAGTTTAAAATTAAGAACTTTGTATATTTGGGCATACACAGTTGATTCTAAAAAAAAACATACCTCCTGTATTTCTCGCGTCTAGGTGATACAAGATGATGGTTGACCACTGACCCAACTGAAGATTTAAATACATATTTAACAATTCATTATTAACTTAATAAACATCATTGAACTATAATCCATCTTGTTTTTCCGTCTATTTTTAACCCCGACAAAAAAGAGGGGTGTAATAAGTTTGACGTGTAACGTGTATCTGTATGTGGCATCGTAGCTCCAAAACGAATGGACCGATTTGGATGCGGTTTTTTTGTTTGAAAGCTGACGTATTCGAGATGGTTCTTAGCTATATTTAATAAAAATTTATCAGCCGTGTTATAGGCAATAGATTTTTCTTTAATTTTAAAGTTATTGTGACATGGATGACCATTTCATGACAAAGTTCGACAAAGAGAATATACATGTTTTTATTTTATTTAAAAAATTAACCCTTTTAGCGCCAAGAGTTTTCGTCAAAAACGCCCACCACGCGCCACGACATCAAAAAATTTAATTTTTTTTTAATGTCGTGGCGTATGGCGAACGCTTGGTGAACGATATAAACTAAAAAAAATGGTCTAATATATCAGACTTTGGCGGTGAAAAGGTTAATCCTCGTTCATGTAATAAACAGTTTAGTAAAACTATTTTTCGAATAACTATGAAATTAAAAAAGATATAAGCCATCGAAGATTTATTTCTATCTCTTTCTAGCAAAACTAAATTTAACAATGAGTTTGTATGGATGTAGTGACATGTGACGTCACAGTCCATGTCAGAACTCTCTGTCTATTCGGTGCGTAATTAATAGTTTTAAATGCGTATATCGGCCGTATTTCTTCGCCAATTTTAATTTTAATTTAACTTTTTGTCATCTCAACTACTTACGGTATTTTCATATTTTGTTAATCAATGCGATAAAAAAATTCATGCATATTCCCTATTCAGTGACTAAGGCCTACTTACTTGTGAGTAGGGTCCATATAAGCGTAAGAAGTCTTGGAGATGGTAAATGACATCTGAAGCTCGTAACATGCTCACAGCTGTTTCAGACTTCTTCACAACGGAGTCGAGGAGTTGCATGCAAATATCGTATTGTAGCATTTGCCTATTAAAATGCGAACTAATTAATTGGCAGAAATTCCAGGTCCATATGTGACTGTTTCATATATGGTAAGGTGCACAGTGAAACGCGGGGTACAGTAAAACGAACTCAACATTTTGATCTCCTTTTCCAACATTTTATAGTATCCTATTACATTCGTTTGTGAAGCGATTAATGCTTTGTAAAACCTGTGTAATAGTTTCCAATTAAATGTTAATTATTATAAGTTGACTGTTGTATTGTATTTGATTTATTGTAACCATTTAATTTTGACAAATAAATTTTTATTTTTAAAATTGTAAATTAAATGTTGGAAAAGGTAAACATATTGCGTTTGTTTTACTGTGCTCCACCTTACCATACACTAATTATAACGAGGAAACATTTGATTGTTTATTTGTTTGCATTGAATAGGCTCCGAAACTACTAGACCGATTTGAAAAATTCTTTCACCAATGGAATGCTAGGTACATTATCCCTGAGTAAACATAGGCTACACAATTTTCCTAAAGGAACGAAGTCCCGGTCGGAATGCTAGTGTAATGTAAAAGTAAGTAAAATACTACATATTTAATTTCAGCAAATTTTCAAACCTAGTAAAAATAGTAAGTCCGTTACTATTGAGAAACATCTGAATGTTTCGTTCGTGGTTGGACAGTAAACTTTGCAGCACTGTACACGCTTCCATGTTTACTTGGCGACATCTCTGCACACACTGCAGACAAATCATCATAAAATAACTTTGTTATCATATCAGTCAGTATCACAGACAAAGTACCCGCAAAAGAACACGAACATTGATTTTTTTATCATTTAATTAATTAATAAAAGGACTTTCATAGAATATTGCAAGAACCAAACGATGTTAGCTTTCAGATACGTACAGTCAAGAGCAGGTCACGCTTTACACTACCAGTTTAAGCTGAGCTCGCCATACAATGCAGGGCCGGTCCAAAGTTCAAAGTATCAAGCTTGACGTGCTCTTGAGTGTACATACGTCCATTTAAATAGGTCGTCCTTAATTTATTCGAAGGGCTTAGAACTAAGAAGCGTTCACTGTCAACATCGAGGTTAAAGATGAAAACAGGGCAGCACCTTAAGTAAAATTGCCATACTTTGGAGGCCATCTGGTGATTTAAAAATTTACAACAGGTACAAGATTTAGTTAGAACATACCAACGGTACAAGATGCGAACAATAGCTCTGATTGACTTCGGTGTTCCGGCAGGCTTCAGCAAGGCACTGGCAGAGAATTTTGAAAGTCTCTTGATACTGTGAAGAAATTAAGTCAGTAACTTATTTTTATAAGACTTATTTAGTGCCTACTTAGTCTTAATTGTTCGGCGTAATCAAAATGTGCAAAAAAGAATTAATAAAACTAAAGGATGTGAATCTACCTTTCCCCAACGAACCCAATAAAAAAATTAATTCATCTCTTGAATAATTTTCCACGTTAAAAACGTATGGTCACCGACTTCAATCCCAACAATAGTTCGCACAAAGTAAATAACTAGTATTTTTTGCGGACTACAATGCCTATTAGCAGATAACCACAAACGAAAATGTCATTCATTTATTTAGATGATGTTCTGGTTTGTAGTATTTTTTTGCTTTTGTTGATTTTTTTAAAAGCGCTGAATCATTTTCGCAAAAATTTATCAATTTTGAAAATCAGCCGACAGTTGGCGGAGTTATCGCGTAACATACATAATTTTCCACGTTAAAAACGTATGAGTCACCGACTTCAATCCCAACAACAGTTCGCACAAAGTAGATATCTAGTTTTTTGCGGACTACAATGCCTATTAGCAAATAACTACAAACAGAAATGTCATTCATTTATTTAGATGATGTTCTAGTTTGTAGTATATTTTGTTTTTGTTGATTTTTTTAAAAGCGCTGAATCATTTTCGATAAAATTTATATGGGACCTCTTCAGGAGTATACTCTTTCGAACAAACAAAGAATTTTGAAAATCGGACAACAGTTGCCGGAGTAATCGCGTAACAAATATATAAAAAAAAAAATACAGTCGAATTGAGAACCTCCTCCTTTTTTGAAGTCGGTTGAAAAAAGAAAACATACAGACGTATTGAGAGCCTCCTCCTTTTTTAAAGTCGGTTGAAAATAACTTACCATTAAACCATCCCCAAACATGTTCGCCAAAGCATTTAGGGAACCGCTGATTCTAATCATGTTCCGAGCATACAACGTTTTGTCATCATCGTTACTTAGTAGTGCCAGTACAAAATTTAGGACTGCTGTAACCTTATGTGGTGCCCCCATGAGTAGTAAGTTTTGTATGGTATCGTAAAGAGGGTTGTACTTTGCTACGAATTCGTAGTTTGTGCTCTGAAATGAAAAGTGTGGAAATACTTTGTAGATAAAATGGTAGTATACATAATGGTGCGAGCGAGGGGTCTATATACCATGTATCTTTAAGGCGACTTAATCTAAATATATGTATAAAAGGAGAAACTGACTGACTGACATATCAACGCACAGCCTAAACGGCTAAACGTAGGCTCTTGAAATTTGGAAGGGACGTAGCTTAGGTACCGTAGAGGTGCACTAAGAAAGGAATTCCCGAAATTCCCACGGGAACGGGAATTAGCGGGAAAATCCTTTTGTATGAAAAATCTAAACCGCTTAAGTTAGACGCTTGAAATTTGGCATGCAGGTACCTTAGTAAACTTAAAGCTTAGTTGCAACAGGATATTGCAAATTTCCCACGGGAACGGGAGTTAGCGGGAAAAAACTTCACGCGGTTCCCGAAGTACACGCGGGCGGAAAGCTAGTAAGTAATATTATAATTTTTATTTTTTTGAATTTTAACCTGAGTTATCATAGTTTTATGCAGGTGGCCCTTCAAATTTCGTGGGCAAATTGTAATGTCGCGGGAGTTTATAATTTCACCAATGAAATTTTAATATTACGGTTTTTACAATGTGCATATGTCACTATGCATTGCTTTTGTACATGATTTCAACTGAAGATGTAACTAGATCAAATGCAGCAATGTACACACATCAACACGGTCTAAGGATATTGTACGATTTTTCATACAAAAGAGGTACCTATGTTATCAAACTTCTCAAACAGACCTGTTTTGTATAAAAAATCGTACAATATCCCTAGACTGTGTTGATGTGTATACTTCATCGTTGTTCAGTTGAAATCATTGGCATATGATTTTGGAAGACTCAAAAAAATTCTGCTGTAAATGAAAAATGAAAGTTACTCGATGCTTTGCCTCTGTACATACATTCAAAAGACCATAATACTTCGGTCAGGATCACCAGAGTTCAAGTCCTGGATTATCGACAAGTTTAACCCCAACGGGACAAAGTGCCAGGATAACTTATGTTTGGTAGGTATACTCAATGATGAAAAAAAAAATTGATCTTACATCGGAAACCAAATGGGCCGCTAAAACGGAAAATAATTTTACTTGTAATTCAACATCGTGTGTAGAGACTAAAAGCTCTAGAAACTGTTGTAGGTCATATCTGCTGGCTCTTTGAATTTTTGCAGCTATGTCCTGTAAAAATATAAAGGTTGTAATGGAAAACGGGCATGAGCGATGCGCTGAGCGTGGAGTATGTATTTGATTTCAATAAAGTTTCAATACCAACAAATAAATTTACCTTAATTATTGCAGATTGTGTGTGGAGAGCCGCACATTGTAGTTTTATTAATAAATGTCGAATTTCTTGAAATTCACTCATACTTAGATAAACAACAAACTTTTACTTTTATAGATTGCCGTTGGATTGCCGCCATAACTTTTTTTTTACTGGTTGGTGTAAATTTTCAGCATTGGAAGCTAGTTTTTTTGCCAATGTTGGTAAAACAGCATTTCGCGTCAGAAATGGAAGTATTGTGTGAGTATTGTTGAAATGATGCTTCCTATTGTTTCCATTTTTTTGGTTTCAATGTATTTTAGAAGAATAATAAAAACATTTAAGCGTTAAATGTTTTTATTCGTTTTTATTTGAGCATTATTACAATGTTAAATACGTTTAGTGTCCGGCCGTTCTGATGCCAACAAACAACAGAGGCTGCATGGACTTTTATTCATGGTTTCATCGTTAAATGGGTTAAGAAAAAAATTGACAATATTTGACAGGAGAAGTAGAAATGGTGTTGTGTGTAGTGTTGAATAATTATCGATAGTTTGGCTATCGATAGTTAACCTTGAAATCAGTAGGAATATCGATAGTGAATAGTTTGCGATCATATTGATGACAGACCAAACTATCGATAGTATTGATATTTCTGTATTCTAATAGTATCGATACTATCGATTCAAAACTATCAATACTTTCGATATTATCTATAGTATTAGAATATTATCGATACTATCAGAATTCAATAGTTCCGATAATGACTATAGTTTGGTCTGTCATTAGGGTTACCAACTTTTTTCATGAAATAAAGTATATTAAGGTGGGAGAAGGTAAAAAAACAGTATTAGATAAAATAAAACAGTATGTATGTATGTATGTATGTATGTAAATTCTTTATTGCTCAAAAACAGTGTTATACAAAACATTTTATAGGTAATTTAATAGCAAAGGCGGACTTATCCCTGGAGGGATCTCTTCCAGTCTACCTTAGAGTAGTTGAGAGGAGACACAGGTTAGGTTTTATTGTTTTACTTAAATACATATTTTTTTGAAATTTTTGCATATTTTATTAACTTGTTGTCTTTTTTAAACTTTTATCTGCCTCGATACAGTCAAAATTATAATTGAACATATTAAGAGTTAATTTTTAATTAAATTTAACATCGCTTTGTTTCTGTCGTCTCGCCATTTAGTCTTAATGACTGAAAAAACCTCTTTCGGAGAAAGCTGAAGTAGCAGGGACAGAATATAGGAATGAGATATTTTTTTTTTTTTACAAATTCTTGGTCAGTGTTTGTGTTTGACAATGATAACAAATGGCACCAATTTTGATCGCTTCTCATTAATTTCTATAAAATATTTTTTTATAAAACTTTTTCAATTAATTTGAAGTTTATTAATTATGAATATAATGCATTCATATCAATAGTAAGTCTATGCAAATTTTTCAGTTGGGTCAAATGTGACCAAAGATTTTAATGACAAACAGCTTCTTAAACACCGCCAGTTGGTGTCTTTAAATCAAACCATTTTTCAAGGTCAAAATAGCCTTATCAATAATAAAAGTAAGTGTTTTTTTGGAATTTATGGCCTGGTAAAAAATACCTTTGATGCTGAAAACAGTATTTTTCTATACTTTATTTTCATTCAACAGTAAAAAGTATAATGTAGTGCAAAACAGTATAATACTGTTTAAAACAGTATTGTTGGCAACCCTATCTGTCATAAATAGTATCGCAAACTACAGCCTTATTGTATGCTTACTGTTTTTCGAGGTTACGATAGTATCGATTACTTTCTACTATTGGTTGCAACACTAGTTCCGTGATATTTGACAATTTTGACATTTCGAGGTGGACTGGGTGGCTGAGTCTGTTTGTTTTTGGGAAAATTTGTGATTTCTGTACTTTTGCAGCGGTTAATTCTAAAAGGACACAAAAGTAATTCACGTGAATTATAAAACTCGTAACACAACTTACTAGCGAATAGTTACTGTAAAATAACCCTAAAATGGATGTCGGCGAGTTGTTGTCTTTCAAAGTAAGTTTTGCTGCAATGTGTTAATGCATTTTGTTTAGTTTATACTTCATGTATACATCTGTAATTTATCAGCCGGTTCCTACGCCAAAACGGCCCGATGAAGACGACAGTGGAGACGAGGATGAAGAACATGTTCGAGCTATAAAGAGACGACGTTTGGCCAAAGCAAAGACAGAACAAATTGTGCTACAAGCTAATCGGGGACTGCCGAAAGAACCTATGATCACCGACAAAGAGAGAGAAGATATTCTACGATTTGTTGAAACTGAAGCTACTGAGGTAATTTTAGAGTTGGAACTTGTGTGAATCGCCAGATGATTTTATAGCTAAACTAGTTTTATAAAATTTAGTAAAGTTTGATACCTTTTAATTAAATACGAAAAAAGGTCTGAACATGCGTTATATATCATGATTTACCTATTTCCCGACGTATGTTTTATCTTATAGTTTGTTTACATTGTTTATCAGTAAATTTTAAAGTTGAGTATATTTGCACACAGGGTGAGGTTCTTGATGAAACTGCTGTGAAGAAACTGGTGCTAAACTTTGAAAAAAAGGCCCTGAAAAACAGAGAAATGAGAATTAAGTTCCCAGATCAGCCAGAAAAGTTCATGGAAAGTGAGATTGATTTACATGAAGCTTTACAGGTAAATATTTTATCTTTGTAGATAAACCACTAAATATTAATTATTTGTTAACCCTTTGCGTGTAACCATAAATTGTTTACACAATTTGTACAGTTGGGCGTTATAAAAATGGCATGTAAAGAGTTAATTTTGAAACAAATAATAGTTATTAATGCATTTATAGTTTTTATGTCCTACCAATCCTTTTTTTTTTTAAATATCCTGAACTTTATGTGTACCTAACTTCCTATTGTTCCAGGAACTTAGTGCAGTGGCTACAGTGCCTGATCAGTACCCATTGCTGGTAGAACTCAAATGTATAAATTCTTTACTGGAGTTACTGTCACATGACAACACAGATATTTCTACTCAAGTTGTGCACTTACTGCAGGTATGTTTCCAAATAGTAAATAAGTAATTTCAGAATTAATTAATTTCATTTACAGAAAATATTTTTTTGTGTTTAATCATTTCATAATTATATTAATTACTGTTTATGACTTCAGTAGAGACACATACTTAAAAAAATCCAAATATACACATGGCAGTACATCAGGCAAGTGCATGTTGACTTTGACATTGCCTTTATCTCTCGTAATAGCGTCGGCTTTCGTAGGGCAATGGGTAACCTGATGTGCTGCTGTCTGTACTTACTATTTGAGAGTTCAAAGACACTTTATCTCTTTGGGACAGCTTCAAAGTATGAGAGTTTCTCACAAGGTTGAGAATGCAGTCATAGTTTACTTACATAAGTTTTAACAAGCTATATTAATCACTGTTCCTGAAATGGTCTTCAATATACACAATCACATTTCTTATCAACTTGATAAGTTGTATTTTATTTCTTTAGTTATAAAAACTATGTTACAGGAATTAACAGATGTAGACATTTTACATGAAAGTGAAGAAGGGGCCGATGAACTGATTAATGCCCTGGCCGAGGCTGAGGCTCCATCATTATTGTTGCACAACCTCACACGGCTTGATGAACAAGTACCTGATGAGAGAGATGCCGTTCATAATACTCTTGGTTTGTTGTTGTTGATGCTTTGTTTTTTTGCATAATTAGTAGGGCTGCTTAGGTGTGCTGATCTGCCAGCTTTTTATTTCTTATTAAGATATTTTGTATTATTAGCTGTTATTTTGTTAAGATATTGCTTAAATTGCTTTTTAAATTATTAACTCTCGACATTCTAATGTTCCTCCTTTGTAAACTGTCCTGTATGTGTTCATATGTGGTAAGTAAAGTATTTGGCATTTTATTGACAAATTGAGCCTTGCTTCTACGCACTTTGCGGGTCACACACATGATCTTCATTAGCACTACTCTGGATTTATACATTTTGGCGAAACGTAGACGCAAATTGTAAAATAAGGGGGCAAGCTTCTAAAATAGAGTGTGCTCCCTTTAATACAAATTATGTATTTTTAGGTATAATAGAAAACATCACAGATTTCCGACCAGAGTTATGTTCCGAAGTAGCCAAACAGGGCTTCCTGCAGTGGATCCTTAAGAGACTGAAGTTGAAAGTGCCTTTTGACGGGAACAAACTCTATGCTACGGAGATCTTATCCATTCTGCTTCAAACTACACCAGAAAATAGGAAACTTCTTGGAGAACTGGATGGAATCGATGTTTTGCTGCAACAATTAGCTGTGAGTATTAAAATTTAATATTTATTTAACTGCACGGTAAAGATAAAGTTCTAACTGTTTATTTTGCAAAAAATTTATACCAGAAACCGTTTTCGTGTTACCGTTGCTGTAAAACATAATATTTACGGAATAGTAAATTCCGTAAATATTATGTTTTACAGCAACTTTTTCAAGCAAAATTAGAAAAGAACATGAACAAGTAATTTGGTTGGAATGAATAATTGAAATTTTTTTGAACATGAAAAAACTTCTTCAAAAACGTTATCCATTGATTATATTAGACACATATTGCGTTACATTAGTGATCACATCCTGCAGTTCAGCCTTAGAACTCCATTTACTGTGTAGACTCGTGATTATTTTTTTAAGTAATTTAAAAAGCGATTTATCCAATAGTTCTACAAACGTCACGATCCGAGTAGCGCAGAGGAACAGGAAGCTATGGAGAATATGTTCGACTCTCTCTGTTGCGCGCTCATGGAGGCCGCCAACCGCGACCGCTTCCTCCGCGGCGAGGGATTGCAGCTTATGAACCTTATGTTGCGGTAAGTTATTGCATTCGCCCTTAGCACCAACATCGTAAGATCCAAATTCGTTAATTTACGAGTACCTGACTTTAAGAAAAGAAAAGACAACTCACTTATGAACGCCTAACTCTTGAACTTAGAAAGGTGGTGTTGATTCGCACAGCGGTTTCTTTTGTTATTTACTTAGACTAAGAATTTGGCTGGGTTTGACGAAATTCCCACGGAAAAAGAAATCTCTTTACAGTCTGGCAAAAAAGAGTAGAAATTAAAAAGTGGCAACACAGTAGCGTCGTCCCTTTCAAATCAGTCTAAGAAAAACGGGACGACACTACAGTGTTGCCACTTTTTAATTTCTACTCTTTTTTGCCAGACTATACCGCCATAAAATAACACAATTTTATGAACACAAACACAGATAATATAATACTATACACAAATGAGTTTGTTTATTCCGCTTTCTTGCCCTAACGACCAATGGGCTCTGGATGAAATTGGTCATTGGACCTGGACTAACATGTAGGTTACTTTTCAACGGGAATATAGTCGAACCTATTTTAAAAACTAATAAAAAGTTTTCACAACCCCACACCACATCAACCACAACCACATGATTATAGGTTTGATGTATAGATAGATAGATAGAAGTTTTCACAATACAAGAGATTTTGATATGGTTTCTTTTAGTGAGAAGAAAATGTCTCGCAATGGTTCCTTAAAAGTCCTGGACCACGCGTTGGCGGGGCCGGACGGTCGCGACAACTGCAACAAGTTCGTGGACATCCTGGGACTGCGCACCGTGTTCCCGCTGTTCATGAAGACACCCAAAAGGAAACGACTCTTGACTGTTGATCAGCATGAAGGTTTGTATTTTGAAGACCAATTAAGACGATAAATAAACCGTACGTAACTTTATTTACCGTCTTAATTGGTTTGAAGACCAATTAAGTCGGCAAATAAAGTTTCGTACGCAACTTTAGCGACAAGCGTTTTTCAAAGGTTATTTCGGAATGTAATAGTAGTGCTCTCAGTGAAAGAAAAAATCGGATTGGATATCAAACTGAAACTTCTTTTTCGGCTCTTCTATCAATTTCTAAAGGATTACTTCTTCAGGACCACCTTGGAGTCCTTATCACTTATCTTCAGGAATCCCATTTAAAATTCAATACGCAGTACGTTTTTTTCCATAATCAATGCAGTTCTATCAAAGCATAACAAAGGATTTTTCAAATCCCATTATTGTTTCGTTGTAGAGCATGTGGTCTCCATAATAGCGTCAATGCTTCGCAACTGTCAGGGCAGTCAACGGCAGAGATTGCTCGCCAAGTTCACTGAGAATGACCTCGAGAAAGTTGACAGACTTCTAGAGCTTCACTTCAAATATATGGACAAAGTCGATCAGACAGAAAAAGTGATGGAGGTGAGTTACTTCAAATTCAACGTTAGTACATATACAAAAAAAAACGAATCGACATGGACGCCTGACATTATTTTGTCGTATGTATCTTGTTCTTCTCTCTCGTATAGTCCCTTATTTCGGCACTACTCAGTGTCAGATCTTGATTCAGACAGAAAATCAGTCCTCAATTGGTCCAAATTAGTTGGTCCCCGCCCCGTCCCGTTAATGAGCTATAAGGATTTCTTTGGGGCAAAAAAAAAAAAAACTGATTAAATTAACAGTAAAAAGTAAGAACTAGATTAACCAAAGCAAAAGGAGCCAAGCTCAGCATTGTGCTGTACAAAAAACTGTACAGCAAAACCGGGCACGCTGTCCAGGAAGAGAAATGAGTGAACTAAAATTCACTCATTTCTCTTTCTGCTTTATGTGTCATCTCTTTCTTCAAACCATGTACGAAAAAGAAAGAAACAACGAAGTTTTTGATGTTTCTATGTTGAAACAATATATACAGGGTTACTTTTTAATCGGTACACAAATTTTTCTTACGGTGTCAGTAACGTTCATAGAACGTAAATAAGACGGAAAAAAAATTTTTTTTTCCAAAATTTTCAGATTTTGATATCCCTTTTTAACGTCTTAGAGGATGAATTTTGTAAAACGCAGAAACACGGGTGTCACAAATTGTGTTGAAGAGTACTGTTACCAAGTTTCAAGTCAATTGGACGAAGTTAATTTTTTTTCCATACAAAAAAAATGATTTATTTTCATGCTTCAGACGATCTAGCTTGAAATTTTTATATGAAACGATATAAAACAAAAAAATACGGGTCTGTTCAATTTTCATAAAGTTTACGTACAAAAAATTTGTGTACTGATTAAAAAATAACCCTGTATCTGTAAAACTACGCAGTGTATAGTATGAATTGGCCGCCTCCATACAGATTATAGACTCAAAGTATAATTTTGATGCAGGCTCTTGGACTATACTACGTCAATCATTAAAATGCGTTTAAATTTTTAATTATGCATTGAATAATTGTGATTTTTTGGGACTAATTTGGACCAATTGAAGGCAACATCTGGGTGAAATCATATCTTCGCTAGGTGATGTAGTTCTTTTTGGGCAGTGCCGAAATAAGCCTTATTTCGGCACTGCCTATAGAAAATGCTTATAACTTTTTAACGGAAGGTCGAGCAAATCTGATACTTGATGTCTGAATTCAATCAATATTGGACTGATTCTGGGTGAAATCAAATCTTCGCTATGTGGTGCAAAATGAAATAAGGGACCCTCAGTATAGAACAGACACAACGACATAAATATAAAAAAAATTGTCACGCGTCCATGTTAGCCTAGCAGGAGAATCGAATTTACTGATACAGCTTGAAGAATAGCAAACTAAAATGACAAGTTACTTTAAAAACCAGCAGACATTGAAGTAGGAAGAGTTGCCATTGACCTTAGTATTGAACACATATATGTAAAACATGGATGCAATAAAATATTGAGTATGAAATATGGGAATACCTCTCACTGGCATTGCAACTGGATGGACTGACATAATTATTGACAATCTGACAAGTTACAAGGTCGCAAGAAATCGCTAGCACAACATATATTGGGAAACCCTTGTCGAAGATTTTTTTCTTAGAAATGTATTATATTGATAGCCGCGGCGGAACGTCTGTAAAACTCATTTATCAAAAGAGTAAAGTGTTAACACACCTTCATTAACACCAATATGTTAAGGTCGGTTATGAATAGTTTACTTATTTTAAATCTATTACATTTTCAGTATCTCCGTAGTACACGTTTTGTAAGTGTTTATTAACTATTTGTCTGTGAACAAAACTGGGGAAAAGAACGAAGACGGTTAAGAGAAAATGTATTCTTACCAATGAAAGACATGGTTTTTACACTAGTTCCACTTGTTTATTTCATATTTTTATAAAAATATAATTTAAAACAAACAAGTGGAACTAGTGTAAAAATCATATCTTTCATTGCTAATAATATACTCCATATTATTAGCAATGAAAGATATGATTTTTACACTAGCACTCCATCACTCCATCAAGAAGCAACAACACAAAGTATAAACTACAATATGTATTCTTATACACCTACAAAGTTTTTATAAAATCAGAATATGCTTTAATGGAGAACTGTTTCGATAGAGAATTAAATTAAAACAGGGATTCTAAAAAGTCTGCTCGGTCTGAATATTTATTTTTGTTTTAAAGATAATGCAGTCATAGTTTCCGTTACCTGTGCTCTGAACCATTTCCTAGGGGCCAAAATATTACATCACAAAAAAATCTATTTTTTAGACAAACCCCCCCCTGCCCTGCCCTGCCCATTGTCACGCTTTTTTTGTACATTTTTCAACATGTATTACATTCTCAACTATCCCTCCCTCCCCTATTAAATTTCCCCGTAATTTCCTTTACCCCTTACCTAATTTAAAGCTGTAGTGGTTTTTAATTTGCGTTGCTTGAATGTTGGTAAATTTATTTCAACTCGCACAACTCTGATAGCCGTGTGAGTCCCCGGCAGAGTAGAATAGGACCTTCCTCTTTCTTACCGAGGTGTCGTACAAGGCGACTAAGGTAAACATGCAAGCATGTTCATCTGCACACAGAGAAGGAAAACTCTGCAATTATATCAAAACCCTCGCCAACCCGTCTGCCAAGCGTGGTGAGTATGGCATTTACCCCTCATGTTATTGAGGGAGGCCCGGGACGTATATGTGCTGATGAAGAATCACGGCATAAACGATTGCACAGATTGTTTAGCACATTTTGCACTACTTTAAAATTCAAACTTTGAGTAAGCGCAATGGGGTTTCAGTTTAACCAACATTTTAATTGATTTTTAGAACCAACAAGAAGAATTAGATGATGATGCGCAATACCTAAGACGATTATCAGGGGGACTTTTCACACTGCAGCTGATAGATAGAATCATTTTGGAGGTGAGTCATAGTGGTCTTTTTAAGCTAGTCACAATCGAACAGTCAAGCGCTTTCTGTGTAAATTATTTAGACAGATCCCAGGACCGCCAGACCTTACTTATTTTCTCATTAACCAAATGTGTGGGAAATAATAGTGCTAGTACGTACTAGTAACGTATGAATACCAGCTAACCTGGACCGACGGCCAATTTTCAGCTACCAGGTTCTGCAGGTACTTACAAAAATTACTCACTTGTCTTGAAGTCTGGGTGCTGATGTCTTATAGAATATAATTAATCCTTACTAATATTATAAATGCGAAAGTAACTCTGTCTGTCTGACTGTCTATCTGTCCGTCTTTCACGCCTAAACTACTGCGCCGATTTTGATGAAATTTGGTACAGAGATAGATTAGAGCCTGGGAAAGGAAATAGACTACATTTTATCCCACAGCTTGGCACAATTATAACCTGTAGTCCAAGCTGGCAGAAAGCTAGTTAAAAATAAAAAAAAATGATCAACACCACCAGACACTCTCCGTCGGCTATAATTTCTACCAGACGCTTTACAGTTCGCAAGTAAATTATGCGATTGTACCTACAATCTGAGCCGTGATTTTTTTATATGCTGTTCAGGGAACTTTAACAATATTTTTGTAGGACCCAGACTTCAAGACAAGTGAGTAATTTTTTGAAGTACCTTCAGAACCTGGTAGCTGAAAATTGGCCGTCGGCCCAGGTTAGCAGGTATTCATACGTTACTAGTACGTACTAGCACTACTATTTCCCACACATTTGGTTAATCCATACTAATATTATATATGCGAAAGTAACTCTGTCTGTCTGTCCGTCTTTCACGCCTAAACTACTGAACCGATTTTGATGAAATTTGGTACAGAGATAGATTAGAGCCTGGGAAAGGACATAGGCTACATTTTATCCCACAGTCGGGCACGATATAACCTGTAGTCCACGCGGGCAGAGCCGCGGGCGGAAAGCTAGGGTCTGGCGGTTCTGGGATCTCAGTATAACTGTAGTAACGTCGCCCAAACACCTCTGGATCAGGCTATGTAGATTCATTATTTTTAATACCGCTACAAACTTGTTTATGTGAATCAATGTTTTATCTATCTAAACTCAAAGGCCCACATTCCAAGAATAAACTGCTTTTTTACTAATATTTGCTTCAACTAGAAATTGAACCCGTAACCGTCAATTAACCAGCATTACCGCGCAACTAAAGCCATAGGTTTATCCTAAACTTTCTCTCTTAAGTTGTCAGTCATTCACCATGATTAAATGTTGATGAATGTTTATTTATTGAGTCAAGGTTTGCACCGCCGGCCCGCCTGCAATAAAACAGCGTGTGCAAAGAGTACTGTCACTGCGCGGAGGGTCATTGAAGATCATCCGTCACGTTATGAGAGGTTAGTTAGTTTCTTGGTTTTGTAATTTTTATAGATTCTTACTGTTTTCTCCCAGTTTTTAGAGGGGAGATCTTTGTTTGATCTTTTTCCTACATTTAATGAAAGTAAGATCACTAAATAATGTGTTTTTTGAAGATTTATTTAGTAAGCCAACTCAACTGATTTTTATTTTTTTTAAGAATACGCTGGCAACCTAGGTGACGCCGGTAGTGAAGAATGGCGGCAACAAGAGCAGCAACACATTTTGCAACTTGTAGATAAGTTCTAATGTCAATAATTTGTTTGATTTTAAATAATAAATACAAATATAAACAATTGAATAACTTTATTGCAATATAATAATAATAAATGTTGTACTAAATAAAATGTTAACAATAATTAACCAACATACACAACAATGTAATATTGTTGTCCTCTGTAAAAATAAAAAGTAATTGATATAAACATAAGTACACAATTCCAAATTATTAAATACACAAAAGATAAATTTAAAATGATTATTAATTTGTGCTCATTTTACATTGGTGACTATCTCATAAAGTTATCCTAAAAATGTAGGCATCAGTAGACACTGATTCAAATTTAAAGAAACTTACTAATTTACTTACCATTACCCCATTAACAATCTACTTTTCATAAACTATAGTTAATTTTAAAGCATTTTAAAATAGTCCCTAATTTCTAAAAAAAAATACACAATTTTTTGTATATTTGCGTTGCGTGTGTAAGTATCTAAGAGTAAAATAAAGAGCTATGAAATGACAAATCACGTTAAATACAATCGCAATTTGCCAATCATTTAAAACATTATCACTGTATGCTTTGATGAGACATTGTAAATATGGCAGAATTGGTAAATCTAAATCACAGGGTAAATGCACAGGCAAGTTCATTGCTTGCCACGTCACATTGGGGGTATTTAAAAGGTCTATTACTTTAGTGTTTTTGGTTCGTTTTCTTTTTTATAATCCACTAGTTTTTATGGAATCCTAATAACCCGGTAAATTACTTGTATTTAAAGCAAAATAGATATATTACTTTGCAAGGTTAATTTCAAATACTACACTACTATTTTCTGAAATCGGAGCTTGACTACCCTGTATAGAGGATGACTCCCTGTATACAGGGTTGTCGAGCTCCGAAATCCCAGTTCAATATAATTATTGTAGTTTCACAACCACATCCGCTCTTACACACTTTACTGTTTAGCATATTCGGGAAGAAAATGTAACGATTTTTTTATTTTATACACTGAACTAATTGGGGCTGTAAAAGTGGGGCTATACAAACATAAATTCGTTATAAAAATTAGGTACATAATTTCGAAAAAAGTGATCATAATTGATAAACTTGCGGGATGTTTTTCGCTTGACATAATGTGACACTCAAGGCGAAAAAGACATAGTAACATAGACAAGGCGTAATTTTAGAGACGTAGCCACTACATAGCTGTAAGCAATTTACTCATGACGTCACTCTACATATAAAGATTGCCCATATGTCTAAGATGTGAAAATGCGACCTAATAATGTATGGTCGTTGGTGTAAAAGTTGTCTAATAAAATGCTCTCTATCGGATAAAAGTCGCGTCGTGAGTAAAGTGCCTAAAAAGACAACACACAAAAACTTAACAACTTATTAATAATTTTCTTAAATGCAATGGTGATACGTTTTCTGTATGTTCCGCGAGAAAACATTGAACAAAGCCTGTGAACTAATTCTAATGCCCTTATTACCAGAATCCGTACTATTTGAATAACACTGAAAATATATTTACGAAAACTGGCATTTCAGAGGTTGCAACTAGGAATTTTTAGAAAGATACAGATCGCGCCAAACTTGAAAGCGCCTTGAAAGTATTAGGGAATATTCCTTACACCCAACTACTTATATACTGTCTAAGAGAAACTATTGTATCTTGATATCTTGTAAAATAACTTCAGAGGGAGCTAGAAGTTTGGCGAAATATGTAGTGTAACTATAATTTTAAATATTGCTATCGTAATGATTATATCACATAAACACTAAAGAGCGTTTAAAAATCCTGTAAAATAAGGCAATTAAGTTTATAACGACAACTCGTTTTACTGCAGAGAAGGCACAAAAGTAGTTACTGTCATCTATCTAGGATACGCAGGTAACGGAAAGGCAACTCTATTTCTATCTAGATTCGATCCAGATTCGTAAGTATTAACAATTTTGTCATTTCTATTATCTAGTTTAACATGAGCAATTTTGGGAAAATTTATCCTCATATTTTTTTACTCTGGGCCAGATAAGAATGCGACCGTTATTGAGGTACAATATAGTGGGTACAGTGTTTGTATATTATTTTAAAACCGGCCAGTAACCACCTAATTTGTGAGGATTATACTGTTCGTATAACGCTGCCCAACGAAGTGAAACCTTTTTATAGAAGCGTATAATACTCACCGTTCGCCTTGTTTTGGCCCAGAGTATATGGGTTTTAAATTAGTTAGCGAACCTTTATGGGGTGATTTTTCCTATGAAACTGAACAACTTTTCCCAAGAAAACTGTATGAAATTATCAAAAAATAATTTTCATCTTCCCATACAAAAAGCAAATCAGCTGATCGCACAAATTGTATGGAGAGGTGAAAAATTAATTTCATATTTTAACCTATGTTGAATATGTTCAGTTTCGTGGGCTGATTCATATCCATAATTTTCGCTAACTAATTTTACCCAATAGATCTGAATACTAGTTGTTACTACAGACATGCCTGCTGCCCAATGAAATGAACACTTGTTTTCGTTTTCATTCATCCATGCACCGTCATTTCTAGATAAGAACTTGAGGAGTTTCACTGGGCTAGTTTAACTTGTTACCTAACTACGTATCTACCTTTTTACCCCGAAGTAGTGTGCTGTGTTGGGTCACGACTAGGGGCAGTCTTTGTTCAGCATCACGGTGAACGCCTTAGGAATGTCTTCGTTGGTTTTGGACGTAGTGCTGGTGCCTAAGAGGGTAGGCGCCGGGATCGTACCAGATTGGATGCCGTATGCTGTCTTCAACAAGTCGTAGTTTATCTTGTCTGTGATTACGGAGTCTTTTCTGTAAAAGTATTTTTATTGTGAGAATTAACGGATATAAAAAATATACTTATGGCATGAAAATCGCGACTACATATTTTTGAATCGCTCGCCTCGTGTCTGGATATTTTTTATTTATTTGTGTGGATTCTAATATTTAGTTCCGTTTTTAACTAGGTAAGTCTACAATGTTTTACATAATAAAAAGCCAACTTTCAATTCTTCGGACTTACAGTTTGAATTCTATGTTTTATTGATCCCAAATTCTCACGTAGGATCATAGGATCGAAACAGTTGCTCCAAGCCCTCTTCCAGTAATTTGAGAAAAACAAATATACATCAAATCAAGTCCCCCCCCCCCGGCCCCGTCTGTCTCTCTGAACGCGATAAACTCAAAAATTACAGAACGGATTTTCTAACAGCAATAGACGAAGTGATTATCGAGTAAGAGGAAGGTTTATGTGTACAATTCATTCCCGAAATTCCCACGGTAACGGAGTCCTGGGGGGGAAAGCTAGTATTATAATATTTTAAAAAATAGCTATTCCCCGGAGCTCCGCCCGCGTCGATTACATGTTATATCGTGCTCAGCTGTAGGATAAAATATCGCCTATGTCCTTTCCTAAGGTCTAATCTATCTCTGTACCTTTCATCAAAATCGGTTCAGTAGTTTAGCCGTGAAAGCTTGACAGACAGACAGAGTTTTTATTATAATTAGCAGTGACTGTGATTAGTAAATCGGAGTAGTCAATAAGTGTGATATTTACAATAGATAAACATAACCCTCTGATAAACATACAGAGTTTCTTTCACGTTTATAATATTAGTAGGGAAGTCCCCGCCGCGTCTGTCTGAACGCAATATATTTAAAACCAACTGAACGAATTTTTATACGGCTTTCACCAACGGACGCAGTCATTTAAGAAAAAAGTTGATGAGTATACTTCATTCCCGAAATTCCCGCGGGTTACTCCGTTAGGAGTCCCGGGCGGAAAGACAGTACCTATATTATAAAACAAAGTTACCCGCCGCGTCTGTCTGAACGCAATAAACTTAAAAAACTAAACGAATTCTCATACGGGTTTCACCAAAGGACAGAATGATTCAAGGGGAAGGCATTCCGTTCCGGCCGTCAAGGAAACCGGGGTTTGGTATTTTTGGTAACTGGTTTCCTAAAAGCCTTTTTTTATACTTCTATGTAACTGGTTTCCAATAAAACTAAATTCCCGCGGTAATCGAGTCACGGTTGGGCACATAATTACTAAAAAAAAAGGAAAAATAACTGACTGGTAATGCGTATGCGTAGTGATGAACTTCCTCATCCAGGCGGCCATGGTGGAGATCTCCCCGGAGGCGCGGCGCTGGATCAGCTTCAGGTATTGCTGCACGGAGCAGTGCGTGTCTGCGTCTACGTCCATACCCGACAGGTACGACTCGATCAGCGGGACCAGACCCGGGAATATACCCTCCTGTGTTCAGTTTCGAAAAGTTCAGTTAAATGCGCGGGCTTTTAAGAAAGTTCTCACCCGAAATATATTTGTTAGCAAACACGGCATTTTTTAATCTTCTGTATGTGTATGCCCTCTGAACTTACACATTTACTTACACAAACACTTCCCGTAAAATATGTCAATGTGTGGTTACTCTAATGCGTATTTGTTCAGAGAAATAGATGCATCGTTTTTTTCAATGAAAAGTAAAAATGTACGTTTTTTTTTTAATTAGGTGAAACTACAAAATAACTACAAATTTTCTGTAATATGTGTTTTTTTTAAAGACTGCTCATATAAATTGTCTACATTTAATCAAAGTTTATGAAGCGTGCGGTGTGAGAGACCACAATTAAAGGCTGGTAATTTTTAAGGGCAGATTGTAAACGCCCTAATATTCACAGGGTGGTCTCTACAAAATATTTGCTAAATCTTAAAACATGTCTGAGAAATTTAACTTAACGAAATATTTTGTATTAATCAAAGTAAATTTTGAGACTGTGCGAACTGAGGGTTCACAAACTCATTGGATTTACTTTGTGTTTATTAATTAACAAGAGCTGTTATTTACGTATGTAGCCCTGCAAATTACCTGCTAAATATTGCCATTCATCATAATCGTTCATATTGCCCAAATTCAATAATATGACACCCCACATGGCTCGTGTCAGGGACCACATTCAGTGAGTTGTAGCGTCCTACCTATAACACCTACAAATTCATCCCTTCGCCTACAATTCTTTTAAAAGACCTGCTAAAAGTATATGAACTCAAAACCACTTTTCCCGACATGTCCCCTCAGAGTGCATAAACATTCTTCTGTTGTGTGACTTTAAGCTAGCGAAAATTAAGAATGTGATTTGCTAAAAGAACACTGTCCAACAGGCACAAATTCCAATGCAAATAAATGAAAACTTCGGTTTTGACATTGAGAATGACTTTAAATTAGCAAAAGTACGACTCTTCCCATATAACTTTTCATTAATTTGCGCCTGTTGGACATTGTTCTTTTATCAATAAAAAGTCGTATATGCTACTCAAATAAAACATAAAAGATTAGGTACATTTAAAGTTGAATTTGCTTTGTTTTTATTCAGTAAAGTGATCAGCCGAAGGAATTGTTTGTTTCTGAAATTTGTTCATTTCAAGAGGCATCCGAAATCAAAATATGTATTGCAAAGTGCGGTGAATGGAAGGTGGCACAAACATAAATATATTAAGGTCTACAAACTTCACTAGATTCCAGCATGCAATTCTTATTTACACAAACACCGAGTTAAAAATGACTTGAAAAGCGTTACATGGCAAAAAAATCAGATCATTGACCCGCCAATTTCATATATCACAGTAGATCCTATCGCTTACTTTTCCATTGACGATCTCATCAATAGTCATCTCTGCGTACTGGTCTGGGGCATCAGTGGAAAAGGGGGCGACTCCTTTGGGGGCGCCCACGTCCCGTCGCCACCAGAACCGCTCCGTCAGCACCGCCCCGCGGCGCTGGGCGCGTTGCATATTTTCATCCACCTTATTATAAAATACAACATGTAAATTGTTAATATGACAAAGAACAGTTCCGATATTCCCAACTATAGTTCGCGTCAGATCCTATTAAGCGTCCCGAAACGATCGATTGCAAATGACAATGTTTACGTGAATGATCGCTTTAAATGACAGGCGAATGAAACTGCGATTGAAGGTCTGTCATTCGCGCATGTCTTAGTTGTCGCATCATTTGCAGTCATTCACGAAAACATTCTCGCTTTACGTTTCGAAAAAAGTGTGTACTATTCTGTATTGTATTTCATTATCGCGTAAGTTTCATTTAATTTGGCAGGGTAATACGAACCGTATAATCCTACCAAATTAGATAGGCATTGCGCTATTTAAAAATAGTAATCAAGTGCTCACTATTTTGTAGACACTTTCCACCTTCCTATCTGACGCGGAGTTTATAACTCAATTCGCCTTTGTCGTTTTCACTTTCACAACATCTAATATTTGGCAAATATTTGTGTAAAAAGCAGATGTTTGGTCACTTGATTTTATTCTTTGTTTTGTGTTTGTCTTTTTGTATGTTCCGAGGGACCCACGACACAAGGGAAAACCTTAGTGTGGGCCTTTGAGTGTGTAACGTTTATTTTTATTTATTTATTTAACTAGTATTCTTAAAAGAGTTTTTTCGAGTAATCAATTAAGTTTATGAATAAATAAGTATCTATATTAACTGGCCAGCCGTCTTAGCTTGTTATAATCCACTTCTGATCCGATAGATATCGACCATAAGGAGAAAATATCTGATACAACTTCGATAGGCTTGATGAGCGCAAAAGTCTCGTATTTTTTAAAAATTATTTAAGCTTTGGCAACAAAACCATCAGCTGCAAAAGTCTCGTACCGACGATGCTCTTTTTTGGCTTAATTATATCAACAACACTAACAGTTCGGTTGGCCGCCAAAACATAGTCCATTGATTGTAGATATCAGAACTAGATTATAAGTCCTCTTGTAATGGCAATCTAACCCACGCGACCTGTCAAATCCTGCCTGACCCCTCAAATTATGGCCAAGCTCAATCTTTTAAAGTTCGATTGAATAGGCGAGGGTGAGCTCGCTACATCCTCGATCTTTGCCCTGAGCTAGATTGTGGTCAAAAGTGAACCCATTATAAAAAAAACACCGCGAACAGTTTTCTTCAGTACTGACCTTGCTAATAGGAATGACAAAGTTGAGTTGATAGGAGAGTATGACGCGTGTGAGCAGGACAACGAAACAGACGTATGCTGCGTTTTCGAAGTCTGTGAGTTGAGCCTCGCAGGGACGGAACTCGACGCGCCACCCGATCGGGGAGTTCGGCGGCGGCGGCTTGAAGCGCATCGTCTGCCAGTTCGTCGACTGAATGTTCTACAATATTATGGAAAAGCATTAAGCACAGCGGCGACGTTCGGTGTTCACATACAGTGTGGTCACTTGATCTTATTATTTCTTCTTATTTAGCCTAATGTGTCCCACTGTTGGGCAATGGCCTCCCTTCACTTCCTCCACAGGTCCCTATCCTGCGCCTTTTTCATCCATTTCTTGTCGAATTGGTTAAGCTGGTCATGCCATCTACGTTGATCTAAGGCTTCAAATAATATATAACATTAGATATTTTTTTTAAATACCGTTTTAAAAGATGGTACATCTTGCCGAAAGACCTAACTAACCTCGAAGTGGTCTGTATCGTTCTTGTCGTCCTGGTTGACCTTCTCACTGAAGAGCGAGACAGAGTCGCGTATGAAGAGATGAGCGACATGCAGCGCGAGTGGGTGGTCGATGCCGCTCTCTCGCAGCCGTCGATAGATCGCCTCGTCATGCACGATTGGAATGTCGTTGTACCTTTAGAAAAATCGGTTGAATGTAATAAAAACTTAGGCTGCATTGCAAAACAATAAAAAATAAAAAAGATTGGGATGTGTCTTGTGGTGAAAAATTAACATGTTACGTAGGTTGAGCACACGGACACTGACATATATCCGCGAGCTACAAGTTTTGACTATATTTTTTTTACTAATTATAATTTAGGAAATTTCAGTCTGAAATGTGCAGTCTGATCTGGTCTGGTCTGGAAGGTCTTCTGTAGACATCAGACAAACATAACATGCGCGTTTGTAGCGAGCCCGAAAATCGATTACGGCGAATTAAAAAAAACTTTTTATGAATTCGATTATGCTTGTGTATGACTAATAAAATGTTGAAACATCTTGACTTACTAGACCTTTATATTTACTAATGTTACTAATTATTATTAATTTAACCAATTTTTGGCGCGGGGACCCTGGCTGAGGCGGAACCCCTTAGCAGTTTCCTAGACCGCCTTATTGATTATCTAGTCCTGCTTATATGCGTTATTTATACTGACTTCTCATGCTGCGGCGAGAGGTACGAGTCGATGGAATCGTAGCGGGACTTGTGAATGCGGAACTTGTTGTTCTTGAGCGGCTCGAGCCCGCGCTCCTCGCGCGTGCGGCAGTCCACCGACGCGGAGATCACGTTCCAGCGGCAGTCCACGTCCGTGAGGAACCCGCGGTACGCCGGCGACGCCGCTGATAGCGCCAGCTGGTCAAACAACATTCAGTTTACTACTAGCTTTCCACCCGGGACTTCGTTCCCGTGGGAATTTGGGAAAATTATGTAGCCTATGTGTCTATTACTTCCACAAATAATTTGATCAAAATTGATCCAGCCATTTGAGCGTGAAAGAGTAAAAGACATCCATACTTTTTTACTCTTTCACGCTCAAAAGTCTTGGATTTGGTAGGTGTAAAGAGGTGGAAACGTATAGGTAAACTTGCGACGGTTGCTAGCCGGCAGAATGGGTTCTTTAGGAAGAAAAACGCAGTTAAACACTGGTTCACCTTTCAAACATTTATTACATAGGACCACTTGTTTAAAAAGAAAATAGATAAAGCTCCGATCTCAGAGATCGAAAACGCAGTTAAACACTGGTTTACCTTTCAAACATTTATTACATAGGACCACTTGTTAAAAAAGAAAATAGATAAAGCTCCGATCTCAGAGATCGAAAACGCAGTTAAACACTGGTTTACCTTTCAAACATTTATTACGTAGGACCACTTGTTTAAAAAGAAAGTAGATAAAGCTCCGATCTCAGAGATCGAATGCGTCACTGATATTTTGAATTTAAACTAGGAATCCCTAATATAAACAAAACTGGGACTGATGAAGGAGATTAAGAACGAGACGCATACTCGTTACAATCGCACGCATTGCTGTGTGGAATTGCGTGAAATGGTCCGTGATTCCGCCTGTGTATGAAGGGCTCCCCCGCTGTAGATAGACAGATTGCGTATTTGGTTAGCTTGTCAAATTAGCTACTCTTTATCGAATGTCAAAACGCTCGCGTGGCGCATGTAAAATAAACATAACAACTCTTCAGTGCGATCGGCTTTTGAGTGTACTACTACTTCACTTTGTTCTACTACTATCTAAAAATATTAGTATAGATGCTTCAAAAAGATTTTTACCATGATAGGGCAGAGTGGAGCGAGTTGGTCATAAAGTGTGCGTGCCTCAGTGATGCAGCAGGCTTGGAAAGTGAGCTGAAGACAGCAGCACCCCATGCCGAAGCCCATTGCGTCCATATACACGCAATCTGGCTTCGCGGCCGTTGGCTCCAGAATGTGAGAGTTGTCCACCGGAATTTTCGTGTTCACGTCTTTGAAAACTTTAAATAGAAGATCGGATTTAGGTTTGAAATTAATGGACTCATATCGTGGGAATGCAGATGAAATGAAAAATAAAAACGAAAGCTTAGAGGGTTTGAGAGGATTATAACAATAATAACTAACTCCAGCACACACTAAGATCCACACCAGGGTTAATCTTGTGACGTGTTTCCCTTGAGACGCATAAACCTAAACCTAAGAAACACTGAAACACAGTGGAAATTAAAAGATCCAAATGAGAATATTTGGATCTTTTAATTTCCACTGTGCAAGATAGCATGCACACAAAAAATACGACACCGATTGCATGTTGCTTACTGTCACGTAAAGATAAAATTAATAATACTCCATAGTCATTATCTTTAAGTAGTGCGATGAAACTCTTAAACTGTTCAACGTCACCTCATCTTCAATAGGTACCTACATACATACATCTTCAATAGGTGTACTTTGTGACTTTTAAAGCGGACGACATAAAAGTTTATGTTCTTTTTATGCGTTTTTCTTACGTCTACTTACGACTGGCAAATGAGTACATGAGTCATAAACAGATTTCAATTTATAAGGTATTTGCTTCGTCATTGATTTCAATTGAAGAACAATAGTTACAAGATCAATCTTCTTTGTGAGGTTTAACGACTTCGTGACCTACAAAGGTAAGTAAATCTTTTTTTTTTCAATCGTTTTGTAGAACTATAAAGAGTGTTCTTTAATAGAACTTAATATGAAATAATTAAGTGGCTTAAAGTACTTTTTTAATGACATTCTATTCATACAATCACAGCTTTACACACACTATACTCTCAACGTTTATAAATGAGAAATCTTTTAATTGGCGAATGGTGTTATACATATAGAATATTTAACATAACGTAATGCTGTAAGACTTCATAAATAAATAAACTAAATAAATATTTGTTTTGGTCTTACTTCAAAAGCATTTTTAAGCCCGAATGTTTTTTGTAACGATATAAAATAAATGTAGACATACTTGGTATGTTCATAGCAACCTTTTCGCCCCTCCGCTCCCGAATGTTGGAGGTGAGGGTTTTGAACCGGGGGTGTCCCGGGAAGATGGCTTCATCCGGGAAGTAGTGGGACAGTGTCACTCCTTCGCGTGGGTTGGGCTTCGTCGGCGGGGTCGTGAAGTTTGGACATCCTAGTCTGACGAACAAAATGTAGCGATTTTAAACAAGAAAATGGGATGACTTTAAATTAGCAAGCAAAATTGTAGAGGGTGACTCTCGCCATGAAACCCACGGAACCTAAAAAAACCATACAAAGGCAAATCAGCTGAACGCAAAAGTTGTTTGGAGAGCGAAAATACGTTATCATATTTCGACCTATGTTCCTCGGATTAAGGGGCCATTCATTTATTACGTAAAACGATTTAGGGGGGAGGGGGGTCGACCATGTCTTATTTTTTCTTACAAGGGGGTGGGAGGGAGTCTCGATAGTTCTTACGTAAGATCACAAAAATGCGCAAAGTTAAAATTATACTTTGAAAAAGCGCGGGCAAAGTGTTTAAAACCAAATTTTATTACTACCAAAAATAGTATTATTATTAGTACCTGGGTTATAAGTACAAATAAACATTTCTAAAAATTGTTATTTTGAAAAATAAACATTAAAACAAACCAAACGTGTATTCCTTTTTTCCTTCAGATTCTTACGTAATAAATATTAAACAGAGGGGAGGGGTCAAAAACTAGCGAAAATAGTCCTACGTATTAAATGAATGGCCCCTTAAGTTGTTCAGTTTCACGGGTTTATCGTCATCCTTAATTTTCGCTAACTACTTTAAAACCCAATATAAAGGAGTCAGCCCGGTGTCACAGCCTAGTCGTTCTTAAGGTTCTAAACAGATAAGTGACGATATAAGTAACTTATCACGGGGCGGTTGACAGTAATGGGTGATCAAATGATAATATAGTGGCAAGTTATCACGAACGTTTCTGTTCTAAGATTTAAAAAGTTGTATCACCCACGACATCAGGTTGCTTATATAAGTTTATGACGTTTAAACAGCTGAACCAATTCTGATCAAAAATAGCTAAGAACCGCTTTAAAAGTCAGCTAAAAAACCGAATCGAAATTGGTCCATTTGTTCAGGAGCTACGATGCCACAGACAGATAAACAAATACACAGTCATACAGATTCACAAGTCAAACTTATATTATAACACTCCTCTTTAATTGTTGGTAGTTAAAAATGTCGCGTCAGTCAAAGTTGTTGCCCACTAAGCAGTCATTAAGTCGGGGCCATTTCGTTGCTTGGAAACTTATCAAATCGACCACTAAATCAGACATTGTATTACTGTTTACTATTATACATTAGAGGTATTAACAAAAAGTGTTACGGAGAAATAAGAATTAGCAATGAGCAATTCTACAATACAGAAGCCTTAAAAGGTTCTAACTGTTGCAATAACGATGTGATTCCACAAAAATAAACACAGAAGTAAAAATAAAAAATATTGAAATAAACCTGGGAAAATTGGTGATGCTCATGATAACTTCTCCATCTTTGAGGTAAGCACTGGCCTCGCTGCGGCGGTACTGCATGTTAGCCTCCACGATATTGAAGTGTGCGAGCAACCCCCCATACGGCTTCCCCGGGGTCCCTTCCACCATGTACGCCCCGTATTCTGGACGCCATAGCGATTTTACGTCTGAAACGAGTAAAGTTAACAGGGTCACGGAGGTCAGATGAGAATCTTTAAATTTTTGCTTCCAGTACATGGACGCTTGAGATCATTTTTGACATGATTTTTACACTAGTTCAGCTTGTTTATTTTACATTTTAATGAGACCGGTTTCGATTACATCATCTTCAGGCGGGTCTTAATTAGCAACTTTTTACCCGACTGCGCGACGGGTAATGTGTTAATCAGCCTATGTATGTATGTTTGTACTTTTGTGGCACTATTAGGCCAAAGATGTGGGTCGATTTTGATAAATGATACGTCGTAGGATTCGTCATGACGGCGCGAATGTCATAGAAAGTGTAAAAATTAGGAAAAATCAAAATGGCCGATTTTGGACGCCATATAAATTATATTTAAATATTTACGTCCAATTTTGAAGTCTATTACTGGTAACACTAACTATTAGATAGATGGAACGGGATTTCCCCTGCTATAGACAAACTGTGGAACAGTGTGACCAGATTCAGTTTTTTTATACTTTTTCGGCATATTTTATCGACTTTTCCAAGCATCAGTATTGCTAATACAGCAAAAATTTTAAACACGGACGGATTACGTAATCAAGGCGAGGGGGGGGGGGTTAAAAACAAAAGATTACGCTGTGATTAAAAAAACAGCCAAAAATGATCACGTAATTGTTGAACGATCCCTAATGTGAAAAAGACAAAAATGAAAACCGACGAACTATGTCAATACAAGTGGGGTATCGTTGAATAGATGTTTAAAAATCATCTTCAGGTTTCTCATATCGTTTTTCAATCAGAATTACCGTTTAGGATCTATAACGATTTAAAGTTGGTTAGTAACGATTTTCACTTAAATGTAGACTTTTTATTCGGAAATTGTTAAATTTGTATGCAAGTGAGATAAATATAAAGCTAATGAGAAAATCAATAAACAAATATAAATATCTAACCCTAACCCAACTAAAAAGGATAAAATAAAATAAAATATGTAAAAAATAAAAATAAAAACCGACTGCGTAATAAAAACTGAAAAGAAAAAAACAAGTAAGTCCAGTAGACTTTTGTTATTGAATATTATTGAATAACATAACGATTTTAACAGTCGGGACTATCAAAAATCCAGCTTCCTAGTAATGGGTCCCGATTGTTAAAATCGTTATGTTATTCAATAACAAAAGTTTTGACTACTGCAGGACTTACTTGTTTATTTCTTTTAAGTTTTTACTACGCAGTCGGGTTTATTATTTTTTAAATTATTTTTAATTATGCATCTCGTTCCATCCTCCCGTTCTAAGTATAGCATACAGGCAGAACGACATCGACAATACCTTGTTATGCGTCTATTATGTTGGCTATGCAGGTTACTCTCTTATCTAGTTTGTGTATTTATTTAACCTATTTATGTACGCTAGTGCCAAAGTCCGCTTGGAAAAAGGGCCTAGGCCACTCCTCATTGCTCTTACTATCTTTGTGTAAAACACTAAAGATGACTACCGACGCACCGACAACGCATACTTTATCCATTTACGAAAAATAAATGATTTTTATTCTTGTCCTCTACAAGATAAGTAGGACAAGGACAAGTAGTATCCTAAAAGAGCAACTAATCGTAGAGGAGAAGAATAAAATCATTTATTTTTCGTAAATGGATAAAGTACGTAACAAGCGTTGTCGATGCGTCGGTGGTCTAATGGCTAGGGGTCGGATCGGACTCGTAAGTAAGAGGACCCGAGTTAGATCCCAATGCCACCATGTACCAATGACTCGTTTTTTGAGTAATGTACATTATAGTTACACACTAAACGAAGCTCTTACGGTGAGGGAAAACATCGTGAGGAAACCACATTCAGGAAACTAAATGTGTTAACCATGCTCCAATCCGGTCGGTTTCCCGTTTACAGGGTAACGGAGGTGAAATAACAATCGCTCAACTTAAATGACTTGATCTGCCAAATCATGGACAAGCGTATCCCGAATGAGAAACGAGGCTAAAGCGGTAGGAAGAAGAAAAGGAGAAAGTATAAGCTAAATCAAATGGTGCTAGGGTTGGAACTGGAACTAATCCTGAAGGACCGATTGTTTCATTATTGTCATTTCCAATTGAGTCAGAGTCATATTCTGAATTTTAATTATTTTAGAACAAACGCTTCTTCAATAAACAAGTCATAAAATATTGTAAGTTCATCGCTTCTGCATTTTGTCACTAGTACACGTGACATTTTAGTTAGCTATCGTTGACCATGAACATGTACAAATTGCGTAACGAATGTCTCAGTAAACATGAATTTTCTTTAGATGTGACTGTGAAAATGAAAAGGTACAACTTTGGGGATAGTCGTTAAGATTCAGAATTGTTGTGATGAGCTTTGCAAATCGCTGTTATTGACAACCGCGAATTGCACTGGTATGGTTTTGTAATGGTATGGTTTTTGTACAGTCACTCAAGAGAAAATCGCATTGGTCGGTTAAATGTGATGGGAGATCTGCGCAGCGTATAAAATAGCATAGTACAAAGTCCAAATTGCCAAGCTTCATGAGCCTTAGTACTGTAATATAAAAGTCGGTACAAATGTTACAACCTTATTAGCTTTGGAGTAGTTAATTAACGTTTTAATAGTCTCCTATCAGTTCCATAGATACCCGTGATAGGGTTGTCAAAACGGCATATTTTGTAGGTGATTTTGTTTATTTCAAGATAAGATTTTAAAACCTTTAGTTTAAGGCGACTACAGCACCCGATAAAGGAAGCACACATAGGAATAGTGCCATCTCCGTCTCTCAACAGGCCTGGGCCGGCAGTGCGAACAGTGTCGATACACGAAGTTTACGGACTATGAAAGCGTGCGTGCGTAAAAACATGTTCGAAAGTTAGAAAAATGAAATTTATGGAAAGGTAACAGCTTAAATCGAAAAATGCGTTAACTACTTATCGAGAGTGTTCAATTACGAACATTTTGATAGCAAATTCAAGTTCCTGTGTGCATTTTACTATCGTTTTTACAGCTTAAAAGATACACAATATTGGGTATTTAGAGGTGACTTTGTGAGCTTTTTCTATAGAACCAAAAGTGCTGAATCATGTTTTCAGCAAACTTCTTATCTAGTTTATGTCCTGAATATTACCGTAGTATTTTTTTTTCTTAGATTTAATGCAGTGCGTCATGCTTATCTACGCATCATAAAATCGTAATTTAGGTGCTGTAGTCGCCTTAAAAACCGTGTGCAGTGTACACCTCACAAATGGTCATATTTGACTTTTACAGGTCAATGCTGTATGACCATTAGTTGATTGATACGGACCGATGACATTGCGTGACGAACCTATTATTAGTAGTAATATGCTAACAGATAAGAGTTATCTTGGAGGAAAAGTTGATTTCATGGTTGATGCGTAGAGCAAGAAGTAAATTGTGATGTGACGACTGTTAGAGGAATAGGGTTGGTCTACATATGGAGATAGTGACAAAATACCAATTTCGTCCCGAAAATAATTAGACATATAAAATAATCAGAAAATATAGGTTCTTTAAAGAAGAGTATCAAGTGTGCTAAAGTCAAAGTTACAAAATTACAGAAAGTTCCGTAAGTAAATCGAATCCGGTAAACCCAAAATTGCATGTTTGATAGTGATTTCACAGTAAAATTTAATGTTAATTAATGACTCATAATTGGGTGACTTTTGGCATACTTACAGAATATGAATTAACAAAATGGATACTACGAGTATGCATTCCATAAAAATGAGACTATGTAAAAGAAATCACGAACGAAATGCTAGTATATTAATAAATAAACATAAGTAACCAAAATGTGTTATTTATCTATGATCTAAGTGCTGTAATCACGCCATTGACCGCACAATTATTTTGATTGCTGTATTTCGATATGTTAATATACACATCAACACGGTCTAGGATTTTTCATACAAAAGAGGTCGTCGGTTTGAGAAGCTACAAAAGCATACTCGAGATACATGGAGCGCTATAATTTTCAGAAAAGCAAGTGCTAAACCTTAATTTTCAATTCTAATCAACAAATTTGGTTTTACTTGAAATTTGTGAAATATCGCTAGACCGTGTTGATGTGTGTCTTATAATAAAATTAAAATAAAAGCAAGTGAGTCTCAAAAGTTTCAAAAGCTAACGACAAAGTTGTTTAAGAAGCTTTAACGACTTTGGGCAATGCTACCAGCCCTAGGGTCGTACGACGTTAAAATAACAAGCGCCGCCGGCAATGAAAACAGAATCGTGTGTAAAAACAATGAACAGTTTGCACAACATGCAATGGGAGATTTCCTTATACATCACCTGCTAACTCATGCTTGTTTGTTGTAGATTTACACTACGCGTTGGCGTAAGCGACAGTTTTCAAAAATCACAGACTATTATGCTAAGAGGCACCTTTGGTGTTCTTGCGGCGGCTAAACATTGTAGGGTGATTATTCACCGCACCATCACCGGGGTCCCTATTCTACATAGTTAAGTCGATTACGATTGATAGAAACTTCGGTATACATTGCTCCTGGACAAAGTAATTTCACTGGGAGTTACTGCATGTGCAGATGTAAGAAAACGCAGCAATGTACGTAATCGAAATCTTCTGGTGCAGCCTCCCGGGACGTCATCACCGAGAAGCGAGTTTATATCCTGTATCAAACATAAACATATTCGTTGTTCTATTAAACCACAGTGTAGACATAGCAACCCTGAATTTATATCATTAATTACAATCATCCAATTATCTTAACATGACTAACATATGATTTAATAAGTAGTCTTGTCTCATATCTAAATAATCTACCTACTTAAGAGGTATGTTTTATCAAAGAGGATATTTGTTTTTAAGAGCTCTTGATTATACCTTGCCCAGTCGACCGACCGCAAAACGACAAGTCGGTCGGTAGAAACAGTCGGACTGTTAAAAGTAACCCTAGCACTATAGGAATAAGGGGTGTTCAAGTTTACCATCTGTTACCATCAACATCGTGCGACTATACTTTTATCATACAAAGTAATCAATAATTCTTAAAGGAATTATGAAGTCCACTACCGTTTTTAAGACTAGAAGACAAGATTAAAAACTGCCTAACTAGACTACGGATTCTGAAATTATTTTAATTGACTGGTTCATTTACTTAGTTTAAAATGTGTATGATGATTTTAAAATCATCAACACGGTCTAGGGATACATGCACGATTTTTCGTACAAAAGAGGTCTGTTTGAGAAGTTATAATAGCATACTCGAGATACATGGAGGGCTATAATTTTCAGACGAGCAAGTGCTAAACCTGAATTTTCAATTCTAGTCAATAAATTTTGTTTTACTTGAAATCTGTAAAAACGTGACGAAAATGAAAAAAAAATATTGCGTAAATTCGACCATTTTCATACAAAAAGCAGGCAAAAATTCGTTTTTGTTTTCGTTTCCTTCACGTTTTCACAAATTTCAAGAAAAACTAAATTTATTGACTAGAATTGAAAATTCAAGTTTAGCACTTGCTCCTCTGAAAACGTATATAAATATGCTTTTATAGCTTCTCAGACAGGCCTCTTTTGTATGAAAAATCGTGCAGTATCCCTAGACCGTGTTGATGTGTATAGTTCAAATCTACTCTGAACCTGTTGGTTGTATGTGTACTAATATTATAAAGAGGAAAGATTTGATTGTTTGTTTGTTTGCATTGAATAGGCTCTGAAAATACTGGACAGAATTGAAAAATTCTTTCACCATTAGAATCCTAAATTATCCCCGATGAAAATAGGCTACATAATTTTCCCGAATTCCCACAGGAACGAAGTCCCAGGCGGAAAGCTAGTTTTATATAATCCTAGACTATTACACGAGCTAATCTTACAGTGATTAATTTTTGGAATACTCGCATTTTCATGTTTTTATCGATAAATGCCGATTTTCGTAAAAAGGTAATAATGAGCATCAAGGTAGCAACACAAGTCGGAATTTTCGGTTTTTGAATATGCCCATAAATAGAGCGCAATTAGTGACAAAACGAAATAAATAGCTAAAAGCAAAAGTCAAAATATCAATTTCTAAGAGACATTCCAGGTCTCATATAGATAGATAGATAACAGCTTTATTCACTCCAATAACACACAACAAAACACATAAACAAAGCAAGATGAAAAAGTTAAACATTTAAATAATAGTTACAATCAGTCAACACTCTGAGTGTCACAGGAGTGAAGAGGCGCTGACTCAACATTATGCTGCAGACAAAGTCTACAGCGCTGATTTTCCGTCAGGACCTAGATGGGGTTTTAGCAAGACTGGCAGTGAAGATGAAAATTTGAAATAGAAGAGAGTGTAAGGTGATGTAGAGTAAGTAGGTATGTTGTGTAAGAATAATATATTATAATATTTAATGGGTAAAAAGGTAAGAATTATTATGATTAGGGAAATTATGTCAATATAAGTATACATTATAATAGGTGAAATGGTAGATTGGGTGGTTTTTTAGGAGCGTGTTTGTTTTTGGAGATCTAGCAATATATCGAATATGAACATATGTTTCATAAAAATAGTGATAGACAGAATGTAAATACTAGAACCAAACATAAACTGGATTTACTAGACAGTCGACTCCACAAAGTCACATACTCTGTTATGTTCAGGGTCAATGTACATGCTCCTGTATTAAGATTCCCATGTGCACTTATCTTTGAAATAAAATAAAAACAAATAAAATTTTAAGACAATAATTCAACAACAGCTTTGTAAAAACCCCTTCTACTTACACTATATCTCTTTTAGAGATAAGCTGGCCTTTGTACACTTTTTTTTCTAATCCATACCAATATTATAAATGCGAAAGTAACTCTGTCTGTCCGTCTTTCACGCCTAAACTACTGAACCGATTTTGATGGAATTTGATTAGAGCCTGGGAAAGGACATAGGCTACATTTTATCCCACAGTTGGGCACGATATAACCTGTAGTCCACGCGGGCGGAGCTGCGGGCGGAAAGCTAGTTGATAATAATAACTATTATTATGCAATAAAGAGTATATATAAAAAGGGCTTATAGAATGTATGATTATTATCCATCAGACAAGCAACCATGTGAATAAATTGCTCAAACCCAGAGTTATTCATATATTAAGTTAGTTAAAATTAGAAAATGAATGATAAAGGTAAAAGTCGCAAAAAAAAATGGCAGCCAAAAGTATGCCTCTTTCAGGTTTGAAGTATTTTGGGACAAATATTAGGCTTAAAATGATAATCAAAGCAAATTCATCCTTTTATAACCCTCGATAAAAAAGGGGTGTTATAAGTTTGACATGTAAGTCTGTGTCTCTGTCTGTGGCATGGTAGCTCCTAAAAGAATGGACCGATTTCAGTGTGGTTTTTTTTTGTTTGAAAGCTGATCTGATTGAGATGGTTCTTATCTATTGGTGATCAAAATCAGTTCAATCATTTAAAAGTTATAGGCGATCGAATGTAGGGGGTAAACCAAAATTTTTAATTTTTTAGTTATTGCAAAAATAAGAAAATGATTAGTTCTAGAAAAACGACAAAAGACGTCGCTCCGAGATTTAGCTCGCTCAATAGCCCAGATACTATTATTTAAAATTTTATAAATTATCACTTAAAATTTTATCAAAAATCAGAAAACTAAACTAACTTATATGTCAAAATGTACATAAACTGAAAAGGTGTGCATGACAATTAAATGTAGGTGTGATTAGTAATCACTGGTTACATTACATACACCCACGCCTGTAATCGCATACAGGGTAGCAGTGATTCAGAGCCACATTTGACATAAATTTTGAGGGTTATGAGATGAAACATAATGTATAGTGGTGAGAGGTTGTCAGCTTTTCGCCCAAAAAACAGCAAAACCTTCGCATCCCTTAAAGGGATTTCCTTTTACTGACTTTTATTGTATACCTGGGAAGAGTTGGCAGCTGGTACATTCTAAGTTTTTCTTTCACTCCCAGTTCAGTGTGGAAGTAAGGTGTGATGATTAGTGTAATTTGTAGCATGACAGCACAGTATTGTTATGCATTGAATAGTACAGTTCTAGGTTCTAGATTTTCATGTATTAAAGGAAATGATAACTGTCGCATTGTTATTATTTGTATGAATTATTTAATATATATATTTTTTTATAGAAAAGATAACTTACTTAAAAAAACTAATTTCTATTCTAATGCAAATATGATTTACCTTGGGTTCATTGTTACCTGCTTCATCACTTTGGCTTCATATAGAGTGTAAACTAAATTTAGAACTCATAAATATTTTGTGCAGCAGAATCAATTTCGAAATTAAAAGCAATTAGAATTTTTTTAAACTACCGTTTTTTATAATGCATATATTCTTATTCTTACAAGAAAACTAAAGGAAAAACAAAATTACCTATCAAGGGTAATAAAAAAGCGAGTCAATTAATGTCATTCTTTAGTTTATTATTACCAGCATGGATGGGTTTAAGTGATACTTTGTTGACAAATGGTGATATGTTGTGCAATAGTTACTTAGGTAACATGACTAAGCAAGTTTATTGTAGGACAAAAAAAGATACCAAGAGTAGTACCAATTAATTCCACTGTCAAGGTCATACTTTATGCAGAACTAGTAATTTATTCAGGGTAAGGTAAACTGTAAATTAAAAAACAAACAAAATTTATATTTGAACAGAAAAATTTACGAAAACTCACAGCTTCCCAGATTTTAATCTAATAGTGAATTCAAGCAATGCTTAACACAGTTGGTCACAGATTTTCATGCTTGAATGAGTATTTGAACCTGATTCTATCTTCATCTTGCAGTGGCAGATCACTGATTTGTTTGATAGTTTTTCTACATGACAAGAAAAATAACAATACTTACTTTCTGGATCTGCATGTTCCTTTTCCTGTAGTTTTGGTAGGAGTTGTGCTGCTTTCAGGCTTACTGTTGCTCTTTGATTTTCATCATCAAACTTCACTATAATGTATTCAACCTAAAACAAATATTCACTTGTGGTGACCTGAGTAATACAGGTATTATAGAACATGATGAATGGTCTAAAATGATGAATGATGAATGGATAATCTTATGAATGGTCTAAAAAAATCGAAAATAATTGGTGTTTATGAACCTCATCACCCCATTTGAGAACATCGCCGGTGCGGTCCTGGAGCTTGGCGTACAAGTTGATGAACTGTTCGATGCCGTGATGCCGCACATGTTCCGCTAAAGCCTTTGTTTCTTCCCAAGATAGAGGGCTTCCTTCAGTCAGCAAACCCATATTAGTCACAGGAATCAACAGAGAAGTTTCACTTTTACACAACTTCTTTACTACGTTATAACTAACAGCAACCACTCGTAGTTCACAAACAAAATTCATTAATTAATTCATTGAACACTATATAAAATTCATAGAATTACAAAAAATAAAACATTAAAAAAAAACAACTTGAATAAATTTGCTAAGATGGTGTAAATAATTAATAGTAATACATTTACATATGAATTTTTTTATAACTACGGCCCTTGAATTCCACGAAGGACCGCAGAAAGCCTTGCTGAAACTCGTGTGAAAGTTATGAGTGAGTAATTGTAGAAAAACATCCGCTAGCCATTTATCAATTTTGTCATGAAAAACTGACACTGACAGAAATATGACAACTGACAAGCAATGACGATTGTTGCCATTTCTCAATTCAGAAAACTACCATACCACTCACTCTTACAATGAGTTAGCTAAGTATGATGTGAAGGTAGCTACAACTGTCGCCAAACACCTCCCTGAGCTAAGATTGTGATTGTGAATGGTAGGTTTAATAATAAAAAAAAATGTAATTTTCAGAGAAGTGGTGTTCAGGTGCAAGCTGTGTTGTTTTGCATTTTTATATCTTCTAAGTAGTCTGTGATTTTTATTAACAAAAAACGTTAACGGAGTTAAATAGTTACCACAAATAATTAAATTAAAATGATACATTTACTTATGACCTAAGCTCTTGAAAATATCATCAACATGGTTCCGGTAGCTATAGAAGGGTGCAATCAGGGCACCGAAGGTGGCGGAGCCCGAGGTGGCTCAATTTCTCTTGCACTGCTAATAGATTTTATTGTACAGAGGACTTACGATGAACTCACTGTCTTGGCTGAACTGTAAGTGACTTCGAATATTTTTAAACTTATGACTAAAAACTCAGTATAAATTCTGTAAATACTGTCACTTTTGCTTTACAGTTTGCCTCGGAAAACGGACATGGAGCGCAAAATTGAAATATACAAATTTAGTGCGCGCACTAGACAGTTGTTTGTACGGCTGCTGGCTCTAGTAAAATGGGCAAGCAGTGCCACTAAAGTAGACCGCTCTGCTCACATCATGGCCTTCCTGGACAAACAGGCCTTATTATTTGTTGAAACTGCCGACGTGCTGGCCCGAGTTGCACGTGAAACTTTAGTACATGCTAGGTAAGTTTTTGACAACAGATAAAAGGTCAACTTTAATAAATGTTCCTGTAAACCCAAATATTATATACCATTGTTTACACTAAACATATTCAAAGTACTCAAATACATAACCCACGTCACATGTGTCTCCTCTCCCAACTACTCTAAGGTAGACTTGAAGAGATCCCTTCAGGGATAGGTCCGCTTTTGCTATTAAATTACCGTTTGAATGTATTTTATAACACTGTTTTTAAGCAATAAAGGATTTACATACATACTGTTTTTTTAAAATATTTTCTAACCTGGGAACAAGTCCTTTTGGCTACTTACATAAATTCATCATATGCCATAGAACTATATGATGTCACATAATCTATATAGATAGGTTTGAGAGTGACAAAGGACACTTCCCATGTGAACAAAGCTAGGAGTAATATTTAAATACATATAATTAATTTTTAAGTTCAAATGTATTATGAATGTATTTACTCTTTATTGTGTACATAAAAAATGCATAAGTTACACAAGACATTATAAGAAAAACAGTACAAAGGCAGAATTTTTTTTCATGTCAACACTCAAGAGTTGACTGGAAGAAATCCCCTTGTTCTTCCAGTCAACCCTTGAGTGTTGACATGAAAAAAAATTTTGTGTAGAGGAAATAACAAAATGAAATACATACAACACTAATATGTTGAAATCCTTACTATCCTTACTAATATTATAAACGCGAAAGTTTGTAAGTATGGATGTATGGATGTATGGATGTTTGTTACTCTTTCACACTCAAACGGCTGGACCAATTTTGATACAATTTGGTATGGAGGTAGCTGACACTCTGGATTAACACATAGGCTACATAATTTTCCCAAATTCCCACGGGAACGAAGTCCCGGGCAGAAAGCTAGTTAGGTTAATAAAATCATTTTATCGTTGATCTTTACTGGAAAAAGTTTCAGTTGTTCTGTGTGTATTTGTTACAGGTTGCCTACATTCCACATGGCAGCTGCAGTGGAGGTCTTGACCTTGGGAACATACAGTCGCCTGCCAGCGGTAATTCGGGAGCGCTTGGTGCCTCCGCCGCCGCTTACTCCAGCCGAGCGCCGCAGCACTCTGAGAGCACTCGCCCATGTTGTTAGACAGAGGCTTACTACTGCATCATTACCTAGTGATGTTCGAAATTTAAAGGTAGCAACCTTTATTGCTCAACAAAGAAAAAATTTACGGAAAAATCATTAAAAAAAACGTGAAATCGCAAATCCTACTTATTAATGTTATAAATGCAACCCTTTGTTTAATTCTTCTTCCTTTATCAGGGATAGAGATCAATAAATCATATTTAACTTTTATAAGATACTAGCTTTCCGCCCGCGGCTTCGCCCGCGTGGGCTACGGTTATATCGTGCCCAGTTGTGAGATAAAATGAAACCTATGTCCTTTCCTAAGGTCTAATCTATCTCTGTACCAAATTCATCAAAACTGGTTCAGTAGTTTAGGCGTGAAAGCGTAACAGACAGACGCGTACGATCGCTGCTAATCATAAAGTGCTATAGGGCGAAGCGCGGCCTTCGACGCGTTATTTATAGGCATAGGCAAGATATTAATTAAAATTAAATTCTGTAAAGGGCCATATTGATCTATATTAAATGCACAATGTATTTAAGGTTCTTAATTGGATTAGAATTAATGTTGTATTGCTTAAATTCGCTGCGTAAATAAGCCATGCCTGAAATAAAACTATTTTTTTATATTTTAGATCTGTCAGCGCAATCAATATGTATGAACATACCTTTAAGCTCTGTAGTACCAAGGATCTAATATTAGTAAATATATTCTTATTATTCTCAGCAACGTTTGGCACTTGGTCGACTATTATTCGCAAACTTGAAGGGCCAACTTATGTGTGATAGTTGTCCTTTTAATATTCTTGTATGTATCACTGTGAGTTTTTCATATTTTTAGAAACAACCATTTAGTTGGTAGTGGGGGGGGACACTTGTTTTTAACAAATAATTTTACTATAGAAATGAATTTTTCACAAACGGAGTGCTGAATCGAAAATCGATCTTAGTAAACTCCTATTTTTTAAAAATCTATCCTACGATTCCCCCCTCGATGATATTGGCGAGAAAAAAAATTCATCGAATAAAAAAACAATTTAATATACATTAAAAAAGTTACTACTCGTACAACAACTAATATGAATTTGTAGTAACCCCATAATGACTACACAAATAACAAAACCGTTGCACACTCTGTCAGGAGTCACTTAACCACAGTAAATATTGAATGAATATTGAAGTAAATATTGAATACATAATATTATGAACTAAAGCTTTTTTTCATTTTGGATAATATGAAAAACACAACCACTATTTAGCTGCACCTCGATTATACTAATGGAAAAAGTTTCCCGATGATTACTTCAGAAATAACTTTAGTTTTGGCCTAAGTACAACAGAACAATACAACAGAATGAAAGTAAGTAAAGCGCGAAAAAAAAAAAAAAATTGTTTTTTTAGCGACAATATTATTGTCAAGAATAATCATTAATGCGCGAAATTTTTTTTTACTATATTATTGTTTTAAGAATAATATCGAACTGCTGCATTTCAAACGTGGAACCTTGTATGGCAGCCATTTTGGATTAGAGTAAACTTCGTCGTATATGCTACCTTCGTGAATTATTCCACATTTTTTTAATTATAAAAATTAATGTTTCGCAAACGGATTGCTGAATCGAAAAATCCATCGCCCTTTCACGTGTATGGGAAAGACCCGAAATTTTTTTTCCATCATTTTATTTTTTAAGATCTGTCAGCGCAATCAATATGTATGAGCAAAATGCCCAAAAATAATTTTTTTCTTCATACAAACTTTGAACCCCCATTCCACCCTTTTATGGGTTGAATTTCAAAAAATCCTTTCTTAGTGGTTTCCTACTTTATAAAAGACACCTTTTTGTCAAACTTCAGCTTTCTCGGTCTAAGGGTTTGGGCTGGGCGTTGATCAATCAGTGAGTAATTCAGGACCTTGCAATTTAATTTAATTCAACCCATTTATACCCCTTAGGGAATGATTTTCGAAAAATTGCGAAATACGTGTCCGTTCATTATCCGCTAGGTATATCTTGACGAAGTTTTGAGTCAAAATGTCCAAAAAAATATTTTTCCCCATACAAACTTTGAACCTCAATTTCACCCTCTTGGGGGTTAAATTTTGAAAAATCCTTTCTTGATGCTTGTCTACGTCATAAGAGACACCGTTTCGCCAAATTTTAGCTTTCTAGGTCTAAGGGTTTGGGCTGGGCTTTGACCAATCAGTAAGTAATTCAGGACCTTGCACTTTAATTTAATTTAACCCATTTGTACCCCTTAGGGGGTGATTTTCGAAAAAATGCGAAATACGTGTCCGTTTGTTTGCTTTAAGGTATATCTTGACGAAGTTTCGAGTCAAAATGTCCAAAAAAATATTTTTCCCCATACAAACTTTGAGCCCCCATTTCACCCTCTTAGGGGTTGAATTTCTAAAAATCCTTTCTTAATGGTTGCCTACTTTATAAAAGACACCTTTTTATCAAACTTCAGCTTTCTAGGTCTAAGAGTTTGGGCTGGGCGTTGATCAATTAGTAAAATTCAAGATTTTTTGTTTGTCTTAATTCGGATGATTTTGTTCGTCTTAATTTATTCGTTCCATTAGGTACTGATAGGTTCAAACTAATACATTTACATCCTCCATGATCCATTAGGGGTGGAATTTATATCCCTTTAGGGGTTGAATTTATCAAAATCCATTCTTAGAGGATGCCTAAGTCATAGTAGCTTTATGCATGCAAAGTCTCAGCCCGATCGGTTTAAAATTGACAAAGTTTCATACAAACTTTCATCGATCAAAATCCTTTCTTAGCGGATGCCTACGTCATAACATCTACCTGCATGCCAAATTTCAACCCGATCCGTCTAGTGGTTTGGGCTGTGCGTTGATAGATCACTATGTCAGTCAGTCACCTTTGAGTTTTATATATTTAGATACTACTTTCGTAGTAATCCTGCAAAACAGTCAAATTGTATTTATTTTTTTAACAATTAGTTTTGCTTTCAGGTAGAAAATGGCCGTGCCACATTCACAGTCGGTCAAGAATTCAGTGTTTCTCTGACAGTAATGGGCGACGCTCCTAATTTACCCTGGCGGTTGTTAGACATTGCCATCTTAATAAAGGACAATGAAACCGGAGGTGAGCTTAGCATCTTGTCAGACTTAAGAAACATATTCAAGCAACACTAATTTAAGATTAATTTTACTGAAAAGGAAAAACTTTAAATTTGCTTGTTTGTTAGACTAATTTCTTATTACTTTTTACAAATGAATATCATAAACACACTAAGTCTTGAGTCAGTCATCTCACAACACCATTACATACAATAGCCTACAACATTAGGTACCACTACATTGTTAACTTGATGTAGCCTAGCAGTTCTCGCTTATCTGAACCGATCAGTGAGGTTAAGCAAGGCACATAAAGGCAGGGAACCTGATGGATGAGCAAAGTGTTTACGTGCTTCGGAGGGCACGTTAAGCCGTCGGTCCCATCGATTGACTACAGTCGTTAAACCTAGTCAGAGGCCATTTGGCTGTTTGAAAACTCTGACACTAAGGTTAGTTAAGTTCGCAATACATTTGAATATACCTACACGATAAGAAGAAGATTGGCTTTTCGACAGAGGGTAAGGCACTAGTGCACAGTTCACAACTGGCGTGGCTCCGCGGCGTGGCGCAGGCCCGCCTGGCGGCCTCTGGACTCAGCGGCGCGCTCACCGCCCTACGATTCTTCTGCCGCTCGCTAACTCTCGAGCTCCTCTACACGCAGACTTTGAGGCTCTGCAGAGACAGACTGTCTAAACACTTACAAGTAGACCGCTACACACCTGGACAGAAGTTACAAGTCTCCTATTGGAGGTAAGGAAATATAATATTTCTTTCAATCTTTTATTTCCCTTTTTTTTTACTTTTTTGGTTTGTTTCTTAAATAGATACAGCATAAGATTTAGAGCTGTTCAATTTATCATAAAATGACTTTAAATTAGCGAAAATTAAACATGAGAAACCACAAAACTGAACTTTCCCCAAGGAACAGGTCGAAATATTTTCGCCTCTTTACAACTGATTGACTTTTTAGGCGAAAATTGTTAGAAAATAACTGCGAAAATCATGACAAATCTATCTTTAATTGTATGGTAAACAGGGAACTAGGATGTGAGCTGGGCTACCGGCTGATCGTGGCCGCGGAAGGCGACACTCTATGCGTGTGGCACGTGCCCGCGCTGCAGGGCGGTGACCGCGTGGCCACCGCGCTCACTCCGCACAAGCCGGCCATGGAGCGCTTGCTGGCACACACTGTGCACGTACGCTCACGGCAACGACTCAACGATCTCAAAGTTATACTCAATGACTTGGGGGTAAGGCGATGAATTTATACAAATCATGCGTTATTTAGCCTGTGTCGTCCCACTGCTGGGCAAAGGCCTTCCCCGCGTCCTTCCACTTCTCCAGGTCCCGTACGAAGTCTGGGCAGTGAGAGTTAAAATCGTCGCCCCACCCCTTTCGGGATCTACCCCGACCACGTTGTCGACGGGGTACCCATTCGGTGGCGATTCTCGCCCATTGATCTTAATTCAACCTATATTACAGATTATACTTAATTGAATGAGCGAGCGCGAAGCGCCAACGAAGTGACTCCGTTTTAAGTTGGGAAAAAATGCTGTCGGTCCGGATGTTCTCCTGTACAAGTCGCATTTCTCGACCGAATCTCGTAAATTTTGTGAGCATGTTCAGTAATTATACGGTTTGTTTTTGTCGATTCAGTTTTTGGACATTTTCTTGTTACTATGGAAAAGGATAGATCGCTCCCCACAAATTCCTCTATACCTTTTTTTTAATTTTTTGTATTCAGGTAAGTTATCAACTGCTTATATTATATTAACAGTTAACAAACTTAAATAATAACATTCAACTTAATTTGAATAACATATGTACCTAACGATCAGCAACTAGTTATGTCGCTAAGCCAATGACAGATTACCACATATTAGTTACATTTGAGCATTACATATAGGTATGTTTTAGTAAAAATAAAGACAACTAAACAAAACTTGAAACAAGAAATTAAATGAAACACCTATCAAGAACCAGGAACAAATTATTAATTCTTTAGTGTAATTGAGATCGAGATAAAAACCAGCGAGAAGCATATCTAATAGTGAGAAAAAAAAACGCAAGCACTTGTAGAAGGAAACAATCGGTGACAAATAAATAAAAGTTATTATTGTCGATTCGATATCTCTTTAGTTGGACCTTTACTCCTCTCCCTCGCGACGCCGCGCATTCCTCATAAAGTGGTTTCAGTCAAATTTATTTTTCACATAAAAAGAATTGATAAACAAAGTTGTAGCGAGGATATGTAATAATTTTCTCGTGTTTTATTTTATGATCCCCTTGCCACAAAAATAATAATTTACTTCACAAACACAAATTGTACCAGGTGGAATGCACGGTAAGCGGCTGGCCGTGCGTGCTAGCGTGTTCGGTGCTATGGCCGTGTCTCCGCGCCGAACAGCTGTTGATATCGGTGGGCGCGCACGGCGGCCGGCTGCGGGCCCGGGTCCCGGCCTACCCGAACACTCCTCGGATGCCTGACCTGGCTACTGCACTGGCCACTACCAACCTCCCGCAGATTAAGGCGCTGCTTACTCAGCTCAGGTAAGTTAGTAAGATTTAGGTCCGTTTTACGGAACGCTACTCGGACTCTGATCTATACTTGAGTAGCAGTCGTCTTGAACGCGGTGATAGCCCAGTTAGTAATGAACCAGACTTGTAATCGGAAGGTTGCGGGTTCAAATCCTGATGCGGGCCTGTACCACTAAAGTCGTCTTTTCAGATTTATGTACGGATTTCTAATTATCACTTGCTCAACGGTGAAGGAAAACTTTGTGATGAAACGGGCGGGTTTCATCCAAGAAAAAATCATTTTCGAAAGACGAGCGGTCCACCAGCCCGCATTGGACCAGCGTGGTAGACTACGGCCTAAATCCCCTTCATGTTTCGAAGAAAAAATTCTAAATGGGTCCAAAAGTGCGCGTTTGTTTTATACCTGCTAGGTTTTGGCTGGTGGCGCGCCGCTGCGAGAAGACACTACAACACCTGCCGGCGAGCGTGTGCGAACACTTGCCCTTCCTACACGGGCCCGACCACCCGCTCACCAAGCTCTCGCAAGACAGACTCTACGTCACGCTACACAGACACACCGATCACATTCTGGTGAGAATCGTTCAACATTTTTTGAATTGTCAATTTGTCATACAGTGAAGTGTGTAATAAATACAGTATAAACTCTATATAACGACACTGAAGGGACTGTGCGTTTTATGACGTTATTGAGAGTTGTCGTTAAATGGAGAGAAGAAAAATCTGTATTAGAAAAATGAAAAGTTTATTTCAGACTGGTATTTCGTGTATTACACAATGATTTTCTCTTACTTGCCATGTTTTTAGTTTGAAAGTTTGTGAGCAACTAAGAATATGATAATAGATAATCTATGACTCTTACTAACAGTCTACACGTGCTAGCAATCCCGATTTGTGAACAAAAGAACGGATTTCTTAGAAAGTTCGATGCCGTCAGTCGAGTTTATTACGGGCTAGGATAGTAAAGCGACAAAAAAAACGTTCTTTTATCGCTTTATTATCCTAGCCCGTACAGTCAAGAGCACGTCACGCTTGACACTACCAGTTTAAGCTGAGCTCTTATTTATACCGCGCGCCATACAATACGGGGCCGGTCCAAAGTCCAAAGTGTCAAGCTTGACGTGCTCTTGAGTGTACAACAATAACGTACTGTGTACGTACGCAGCTATTTAATTGTTGTCGTTATTGAGAGTGGATGTAATGCTATATAGAGTGGATCATTGTATGTAAAACAAGCTAAACCAACCAAAGCCGAATGATTTCGACGCTTTAGGGAGTTTGTCGTTAAATCGAGTGACTTTACATGGAGTTTACACTGTAATTTAATTGATTTTATATTCATTCTATACAAATAAGGAATTAATTTTTTATTTGAAACCTTGTGGGTCAAGGATAGTAAATAAAACAATGCTTTTCGAAGTGAATGTGCGTGCGTGCGACAACTTAACACGGATACTTTGACCGAGTTGTTATAAACGACTCCTCCGCCGCCGCCGTTTGAGAAAAATGATGTAAAATCTTTCCGGCGTTGTCCATTGACTATACTCGTCAAACCATTGGCGGTTTGCGAACTCTGAGATCAAGGTTCGCCACATATTTTATTACCTACACGATAAGGAAGGATTGATCGTTCTCCATCTTCTATTCTTCCCAACGGATAGGACTATAAGTGACGTGAAAATGGAATGGTACAACTTTCGTGATAGTCGTTAAGGTTCACAATTAGTGTGATGAGCTATTGTAAATAGACCTTATTGACTACCCCGAAAGTTGTTCCTTTTACTAAACCCGCCGCCATTGTACATTTTCCCGCTGTTTGGTGATCGGTTGAGAATAGCACCACCCCATCTCTTTCCGTGGGTGTCGTAAGAAGCTACGAAGGAAACACAAATGAGACCTGCCTCCTAGTAATCCATCTTAGGCAACGACACCTCAGTCTGTTTTGAATCTGAGTTGACGTCCTATGGTCTCATGCGGTGTGGTAGGCTCTGTAAAGGGCCGTCTGGTTCGCGACCACCCTCCTACCGAAGTCCGACGCCAAACAGCTTGCTGTGTTCCATCAGTGCGTGGGAGTGCCAGTGCCTTAATTGGCATTGTCTGGGTTAACTCGCTCTATCGTAGGCCTCATCTATGACCTTGATCAAGATTGGGGTCAAGAGTTAACCCATCTCATAATACAAAAAATAAAAAACAGACACATAAGTTGGTCCGGTCGGTACATAGTTAGAATCAGTTTGCCTGTTGCGTGTGCGCAGGTGGTGGAGATGAAGGAGGTGGCTGCTGGCTGCACGGCCACCACCAGCAACACCACCAACAGCGGCGCGGCCTGCTCCGTGGCGCTCTGCTTCCACCTCGCCGGGGCACGACGCTGCACCCCCATTGACTGTGATGATGAGGTATTTCATATCTATTTCACTCTTATTAATACTCTTAAAAAACGCTTAAAATCAAGATTATTGATGTACTAACATTAGTCAGGAACTAAGGTATATACCTACTCTTTTGTTTGTTTACCATTCACTACTTCTCCACCAAACAAGACTAAAATAAATGATATGTGTTCTAAAATAATTAATAAAAAATTCGCAAGGATATTGTCAAACTAGGAAAATTATAATAGGGAAAGGTGACATTTTCTTTAAGGTGTAAGGATTAACAAACAGCAGGAACATTTTTTTGTTATTTTTTTACATTTTTTAAAGCAGTTTTATGCCAGCTGCTCTAGCATAAGCAATGAGACTTCTTTCTCATGAGAGTATAGACTTCCGAATCAACAAACGGAAAATAGACCCTATTTAGATTTAGAGAAGTTTTCATTTCCCTTGTGTTTTGATTTGGACATACGTCCTTTTAGAAATTCAAGATTTCAATTGTTAACGTCAATTGAATGGAAAAGAAATGCAACCTTCATGTCATATATTTAAGGTTATGTTTTCCTTGGCAATCAACTGTCATGAGAGTGAAGTGTCATTTCTTATGCTAGGGTAGCTGGTCGGACTTTAACGGCTTTACTTTAATATGGTACACAGAGCAACACATCAGTACCGGCGGGTGCGGCGCGTGCTTTCCTAAAGCTGCATTCCTTGGTAGAATTGGATACGTTCACGCTCACACACGGGCCCTTCACGCCCTTAGACACGCCTGGTTGGTACTTTTTTTCGTTTTATTAGTTGTTAGTTTGTCTGTTCCCTCAATTAAGTATCCACCCGAGTTTCCTACCTGCGGGTGATAAGGTTCGAATTAGAACGAACATGGCCCTTTTACTTGGGGTATTGAGTTATCGAAGATTTCTTAAAAGATAACACTGAACGCGCTTTCGAAATTCTCTATCCCTTCGAACATTAGCCGAGCCTTGATCTTCAAGCTAGGCGGATGTTTATTTTTTGCGTCATAATAGCACAAGTAGTAAGCATATTAAGAAAGTTTATTTTGTGCGTGCGCGTGCTGGCATCACTACGCACACTATCACTTAATTGTCCATTGTATCTGCATGTTCTTGTGTGCTAATAAAGTAAATTGCATTGTATTGTACACCTCTCATCAAAAGTCCACGTGCGCTCGGAGATTGATACCCGTACTAGAGGAAGATCTATACTTAAGTATTGATTGTCTCTTTCTCTCACTAAAAGACGACTATAGATCAGAGTCTGAGTCGCGTTCCGTAATATGGACATAAGAATACAACACCAAAGACGTTAAAACAATAGAGGTCATCTTCGGAGTCATAAGGGCTGTCAAAACGTAACAGGTATGCAGCCAGGGAAACGCAGATTGGCCGCGTCCAGTCAACGAGCCGTGCGTGTCAGACAGCCGGCGTACTTCTTACCGGAACTAGCCCACGTGGTCGCCGCCGCAGACGAGAGGATCCCCTTCGTTAACTTGGCACAGGAAGTAAGTTATATTAAATACTGGAACGGTTTCGTGTCTGTGTCGATTAAGTGAACTGTATTTTTTTGCAAATATTCGGTACAAATATGCTGTAATAATTCTTTAAATAGAATACTTTATTCATTCATTCAAAAGTCATTGAAATCTTTATGCGATACAGACGATTTTTTTGCTCGTGTAATTTTTACGTCATATTTTTCATGCATATCTTGTCCATACACGATTCAAAAATAACCTACACGGGTCTTTAATAAGAGCCATCTTTGTAAAGTTGGCAGCCCGCGGTGTGACCCACGGCGGGGTTCAACCCGAATGGAGTGGGTCGGCTCTGGGCATGCGCATCGTAGCACTGCCGCGGCCAGAGGGCGCCAGCGTAGCCGCAGCCACCGCGCTACGAGCTCGCCTGCTGGCTGCTACGATACGACTCACTACGAAGAATCAAGCCAGAGTGTGGACCGCTGAGATTGTGTTCCACGGATCGCCAGTTCGCACGCCTAATCCTAAGGAGCAAGGTTTGTACTATAAGCTTTTTTCGAATTTTAACCCCTTGGCTCGGAACGCGTGTACATGTATACGTTCATTACTTACTACCATAAGCTCGGAATGCGTATAGATGTATACGTTAATGCTACCGCGTGAAATTGGTCAAATTTATCTTTTCTCTTTGTCTAATGCTATTACATTTGTAGGTAAATAAGAGAGCAGAAATTATTCTTTATTTTGACGTATAATACTTGTGGTTTGTAATCTGTGGAAAAAAGTTTGGTTGTGTTGAAAAATAGCCTGAGAAGTGAGGATTTGTTCTAAGGCATTTGTAACTTTTATCTTTTAGGAATAAATAAAATTCAAGTATGTAGGTTGATACACTATTCATTCAACTTATTGTAAAGTACATTACATGTCTCAAAAGTAACAACATTTCAGTACAAGATACTTTTATACAGTAAGGGTATGCAAATTATATTTCGCTGACTTCGGACATGAATTATAAATCGATACGAGCACCAATCGTTATTGTAATTGAAATATTATGATAAAAACATCGTCTTTTTGTTGTAAACGTCGTGTTTTTGTTGCGCGCGCCGCCATGACACCTTCCGAGCTTACTGGTAGTGCAAGTGATATGTGTTAAACGAGCCTAAGGGTTAAATACATTTCTTCCGTTATTTTATTTGTACCTTTCCTATCGCTGCTTTATTGATGGCCTGCTTACAGTGAAGTTGTAAAACACTCTGATTAATGCCTCTAACCATTTTCTGTTGCTATGGAATCACATATAACGTCCAATAAAAGAGGTAACTCCAACAGTTACGTCAGAATACTCCAATTCTAGCGCGGTAGGATGTTGTCAGTTTTCAAACTTCCAACTAGCCTATAACTTGGTTTAACGACTTAATGGGCGTTTCTCCACTGGACGGCACGGCGGCCGGCGCCGGCAACGGTGAGAGTGACAGAGCTATACTAGGAAAAGAGACAGACTACCGATTTCTTGCTTCCTAGTATAGCTCTGTCACTGGGCGTGTCCCCACTGGACGGCACGGCGGCCGGCGCCGTGCCGTCCAGTGGGGAAACGCCCATGATCGACAACTGCCGCCGCCAACGCAACGCACGTGTAAGAAGAAAGCAAAGTTTGATCTTTGTAAACTGTTTTCTTCTAAGTCAAACTCAAAAATAGCTATCAAAATAGTGAATTACATAAGCCTTTTTTAACTTTGCGCTTATTCGTAAAGGGGCAGTCTTCCTCAGGAGAAGAATACGCAAGAAACTCCGAGGGTCGCTCTTTTTAAGTCTTGTTGTTGTTCGTAGGTGAAAGGCGCTGCGTATACCTGCAATACGACCTAGGCACGGACGCGGGCCGCACGGCCGACGCTTTCCTCGCCGACTGGGCCGCTATCGTGCATCTACACACTCTACTACATGACTTTACCTTGCGGCCCCTTCACGGTTAGTATAAGTTATTTTTATTTATTATAAGATGGGTTAACTCTTGTCCTCAATGTTGACCAAGGTCATAGATGAGGTCGACGATGGAGCGAGTTAACCTAGAAAATGCCTATAAGGCACTTGTACTCCCACACACCAACGGAACACAGCAAGCTGTTTGGCGTCGGATTTCGGTAGAAGGGTGGTCGCGAACCAGACGGCCCTTCACAAAGCCTACCACACCGCATGAGACCATAGGACGCCTGGGGTGAATTAATAGGAGGCAGGTCTCATTTGTGTTTGTTTTATAGTTGGTATTTCAAGAAGTAACTTAGATTTATTGCTTCGCCTATTTTAAGTAAATTGTTAATCGACTTGTTGAATTTATTATTTGTCAACATTTTATTGGAGTGCTGGCGAAAATATAAAATATTATAAGTTTTTTAAAGACTTCCTAAATAATTCCTTACAAATCCTTTAACATTCTGTCTTCATGTTATTTTTTTCAATCCTTACACCATATGCAATGGATATAAAAAATATTGTCAGTTTTTAACATCAAGCTAAGCTTTTTACTAAAAATTAAATGTAACAAAATCACTAACTCAACATTAAAATTTAAGAACGCGAGACGCTATGGCAAGGCGTGTGCATCCGTTCGTACACGTACCGCTCGCTGGTGCTGGGGTTCGGGCCGAGCCAGCGCGCCACCGCCGTACTGCAGTGGAGCGCCGCCACACACCGCTACACCATCGCCACGCCCGCGCACCAGCCCGCCGCCAACGCACACCACGCCACGCACCACCATCTCGATCACTACATCAACTGGTGAGCATATGCTGGCTTATTGAGTTGATCGCGCACTTGCTGAACGCACTGCAGTTATTGTATTTTTTATTTAGGACTAGAGGATGCCCGGGACTCCGTTTCTGTAGTAACTTCGTAAAATTCTTCTCTATTCCTTGCGTACTAACGTACGCTTTTGTAACCAAAAGGAACTTCGTGCGAAATGTCAGTTTTCTAAGTCAAAGGATTTGGGCTTGGTGTTGATGAGAGAATGAATGAGGACTCTGCAATTTAATATAGATATCGCTGGGCGTGACGCCAGTTTTATAATTTATAGCTCTCACACGGTGTTACGTTATTAACATTTGATGTCCTTTATCTAAGAGGACTTTCAATAAATGCCGCTGCTGGCCCACGTGCGTGCGTGCTTGCGTACACGTATGTGTTTATGCGTGTTATCTTGTGTGCATACAATGTTTCACGTGGCGCGTTAGGCACGAATTCAAATTCAAAACACGCTGGCCTAATGTATCTGGGAGTGGCGCTCCGCGAGACGTACGCGCCGCTGCTGGCCCTTGTGCCTGCTTGAGTACGCGTATATGTATATGCGTGCATATGTGTACATTATTTGATGTGTCGTGACAGGCACGCTGACCTGATGTCTCTGCGGTGTTGCGGCGTGAGACGTACATGTCGCTGCTGGCCCTCGTGCGTGCTTGCATACACGTTTATGTGTGTAATATTGTTAGTATATATATTTCGTCGTACATGGTTTGTTGTGTGGTGCCAGGCACGCCGACCTGATGTCTCTGGGCGTGGTGCTCCGCGAGACGTACGCGCCGCTGCTGGCGCTGAGCCGGCTGCCCGCGCTGCCGCAGCTCGGCCTGCATCACGTACGCACTCAGATGCCCACGCCCACCTTCACGCTACTCGCGCATTCGTGGAGGAAGGTAATGGCACTCATCGAATTCACAAATACACTCATCCAAACGATTATTAGTCTAGTAAATGATAAATATGTGACTGTGAAAATGGAAAGGTACAACTTTCGTGATAGTCGTTAACGTTAATAATTAGTGTTTATTGACTACCCCGAAAGTTGTACCTTTTACTAAACACAGTCACATATTTTATTTTTGTCATAACAACCCTTGAGTTAAGAAAGCCGAGTAAAAGCGAGGAAAGAAATAGTAATCGATGCATTATTGAAACTCACATGCGCTCTAAAATGAAGATAATTGGACCAACAAATACGCAAAAAAAACAGAGTCCGTTGGATTAAGGCCACCCCCATAAAGAGGGTTTATATGTCAATCTCGCACCTACCACGCTAATATGCGGATTGATGAGCCGAATCTCTTTTATTAGTGGTATTACTAATATTAAGTTTAGTGCAGGTTCTGCCTACTCTTAAGTGAAGACATGGGCAGATATCTATAAATGAAACTGCCCCTCCGATTGCGGTAAGTTTAAACGTGTTTACCAAAGCGAAACTGCTGCTCGCTTTTCCTTTGTATTCAGCCCAGATTACAATGGAACCTTGAGCGTTTTAGCTTTGTTAAACACTTAAAAAACTTACCGCGATCGGGATGCTGTTTTTTTTTGTAACACGATTATCTTATATCACATCAAAATACTAGAAATTCCAATCAGTCATTAGCAATTTTTTCATATTTCAGATACGCATTATCTACGCTGGCGCGTACTCTTTAGAAATCGGCATCCGTGGAGGTGGCATAGTCACTATCCGAGATGGTTCATACTCAAAGTTCGACCGCAGTTCTGTGGTAGACGAATTTGCCCCGGCACAAGGGCTCAAAGCCTTTTTGTCAAGATATGTGGACGACAACATTAGTGCCAGACTATTGGCTGAGGATGACAACCCTCCGTCGCCTATGTCTCCAATGCCGCCAGGTGAGTAAAAAATTTTGTTTTTTTCTTGTTATACTTAAATTAAATACAGAACTCTGTCTGAATCTTACCCTTTAATTTAACAACCGTGTTCTTTTTACCTTTTTTTTACAGAAAAAGATAAAATTTACCGGCTTGATTTTTTTAATTTTATTAATAATGGGTTTGCTCTTGACCACAATCTAGCTCAAGGGCAAAGATACGGTCGAGGATGTAGCAACATCACCCAGAATAAGCCTATTCACTCGAACTTTAAAAAGATTCCGGTTATATGAACTCGGATATACAGACACATCTACTTGATCGACGAATTTAAATAAAATTCATTTAGCTTGATTGAAATCGCAATGTACATCTTCTAGAGTCTATACTATAGACATTTGCGTTTGTTATCGTAAAATTACTGCCGTATTCAGAGACGTCAATTAAAGCTAAGAAGTAATTAAATGTCATGCTATCCTTGTTTATATCAATAAGAGTTAAAGAGACAACATCAGAGTTTAACAGTACTTAACTTTAATTGACATCTCTGAGTACGGCAGTGAAACATGCTTATCGTTTCAGGAGGGCTGCGGTTCCCCGCGCCGCTGACCCCGCCGCAGCCGCACACGCCGCACTCCGCGCCCGTCACGCCGCATCCCACCTCGCCCGCGCAACATGTACGTTTCTAAGGCCCGTATCACAGAAGGAGACCCAAGTCTTGATATATACTCAAGTATTGATTGTCTCTTTCTCTCACTATCAAAATAACAAAGACAACAGCATAAATCCGAGTCTGAGTCGCGTTCTGTAATACGGACCTTACATTTTAACCCAAAATCAAATATGAAAAAAAAAAAAACTTTTTCATTAACTATTATTATTTATGTCATTTACTGCTGGGTCAAATTACATACACATGATGTAGTCTCGTTTTGTAAATTCAGTATTTATTGCCACTTCCAGTAGCGTTGGGCGAGGTGACGTGAATCGTTTCTCGGCCGCCGCGCAGTGTAACTCCAAATATTGTTATCTTCATTTTACCCGGCTTCTTACTAACTCCCAATACTGGTGACGTGATGCTACCACAACACACTTGAAAAAAAACACTTCTATAACTGACTAATGTTCACAGATGCAGGGTGGTTCATTCAACCTGACGTCGCCCCCGGGCGGCGGCTCGGCGCCTGTGGGCGCATCCCCTGCATCGCCCCTAGCGCCGTCGCCCCACGCGCCGCCCGTGGCCTCCCCCCACCCGCCGCCCACCTCCCCGTTCACCGCGTGGCCCGCCTCGCCCAGCCTGCCCAGGCCCTCGCCCGGTCACCACCCCTCGCCTAGACATCATCTTGATCACAAAGGTAAACTAACTTCTCCTTTTTTTGCCTTAACATTATAGGGCGACTTTAAATTAGTTAGCGAAACTTTAGGGCGATTCAACCCGGATCAAACTGAACAACTTTCTCCAAGGATCCTATGTGAAATCCTAAAAAAAATCTTGTCTTCCCGAACAAAGTCAAACGAGCTGATCGTACAAATTGTATGGAGGTGAAAAAAATTTTTTTTTTTCATATTTCGACCTATGTTCCTTAGGGAAAGTTGTTCAGTCTTATGGGCTGATTGCCATCGCTAACTAAAGACACCCAACTCAATACATGATAGTGTCGCACACTTGCTGCGTGCGATTGGGTTTTCGAGAATTTTGTGTTAACTGATATCTTTCCTGCGCCAAGCCGTCTGATTTATGTGGGAGTTGTTGCTTTCCGAATTATCTTTGTTTCAGAATTAACAGCGTTGTGGCACTGCCACAACAATAAGCTAAGCCAAAGCCCGTCCACCGGCACGATACTTGATTTAATTATTGTACTTTTTTGTTTTCATTTACTGTTATTCGTGTTGTGTTGTATGTTACATGAACACTGTCATGAATAAATGTATCTCTCTCTCTCTCTTTTTCTCTCATCGTCTCTGTATTTCCGTCTAGGCCCACAGCCATCGTCCTCAACGACATCAAGCGGCCGCGTGTTGGTCGGCGGCCGCGCGTGGGCCGGGGCCACAGCGACCCCACTCTCCGTCAGCAAGCTGGAGGCGCTATGCACCCCGTGTGAGCCGCCCCCAGGGGCGCCGCCCGGGCCCAGTCTCGCGCCGCTACAGCGCTTCCTAGCTTGCGTCTATATGAAGCGGACCCTGCAGCGCTTTGTGCAACAAGAGGAATACGTAAGTAACGCTAAAACTTGATGGCTGTTCTAGTTTATCAGTCTTTTAAGCAATCGTTTTCGACGTTTATGTAGAAGAATTTTTGCCGTACGATATAAACGCATTTTTCTAGTATTTAATGAATTATCATAGACCAAACAATAACATTCTTAACAAATAAACAATTATCATGTTTTTGACATTAAAATTGCATTTGACTACTTTGTATAGAATGTTGACCTTTTCCAGTCGCAAAGAACTCAAGCGTTCACTAAGTAGTTTAGTTTTGACTTATTCAGAATATTTAAATAGATATTTTCAGCTAGAATATCTCAGTTAAGTAATTTTAGTTTTTTTCATTTAATAAATTTTTTATTTGCCTCCAGATGGTAAAAAAGGTTTTACAACAATTTAAAGTATTAGATTATTAGTAACTTTAATATGTTTGTAATGTGTTAGTTGACGATGGTGGGCGTGGAGGCGACGAGCCTGACGTTCCGGTGCGAAGGCGCGGGGCTGGCGGCGCGCGTGGCGCTGCACCCGCAGCACCTGCAGTCGCTGCACCTGCAGCTCAGCGCGCTGCCCGACCACAAGGACACCTGGAGCGCGGACGACCTGCAGGTACACACACTATACCCGTACACCTGCAGCTCAGCGCGCTGCCCGACCACAAGGACACCTGGAGCGCGGACGACCTGCAGGTACACACACTATACCCGTACACCTGCAGCTCAGCGCGCTGCCCGACCACAAGGACACCTGGAGCGCGGACGACCTGCAGGTACACACACTATACCCGTACACCTGCAGCTCAGCGCGCTGCCCGACCACAAGGACACCTGGAGCGCGGACGACCTGCAGGTACACACACTATACCCGTACACCTGCAGCTCAGCGCGCTGCCCGACCACAAGGACACCTGGAGCGCGGACGACCTGCAGGTACACACACTATACCCGTACACCTGCAGCTCAGCGCGCTGCCCGACCACAAGGACACCTGGAGCGCGGACGACCTGCAGGTACACACACTATACCCGTACACCTGCAGCTCAGCGCGCTGCCCGACCACAAGGACACCTGGAGCGCGGACGACCTGCAGGTACACACACTATACCCGTACACCTGCAGCTCAGCGCGCTGCCCGACCACAAGGACACCTGGAGCGCGGACGACCTGCAGGTACACGGACTGTACCCGTACATGGGCCTTTTTTATTTTAACCCTTAGCGCCAAGAGTTTTCGTCAAAAATGCCCACCACACGCCACGACATCAAAAAAAAAAATTAATGTCGTAGCGTATGGCGAACGCTTGGTGAACGATATTAAAGTTAAAAAAAAAATTTTTTTGTCCGATATATCAGACTTTGGCGGCGAGGGCACGAAACTTAAACGTCTGATATATCAGACTTTGGCGGTGAAAAGGTTAAAGATTGTTCTTCAATTACTATACATTTTATTAGCCTTAAGCCCTCCATACTCGTTGTTCCTGCATACCATCTTAAAGGGAATTGGAAATACCTAGATGAAAATCAGCGCAGTGACGTGATTTCGGCCTCTCACAGCACAAGCTGAGCCATCTTCCTTTTGTTACACTTTTTTTTATCAAAGAGCTCTTTTAGTCACAGTTTTGATATTTGAATTTAGAACCCTAAAAAGATTGTTTTTCTCCCGCAAAACACGTAAAAAAGAGCACTTTTTTGTCAATTTTGGTCTTTAAATTTCGAACACTCCAATGTATAGGCATACGACCTCCATCGCAAAGAATATTCGAAATTCAAACTCCTTGCGCAGATAACTCTTCAATATTTGAATGGTCAACATTTTCGACAGATTTAAAACTTTAAAATAAAAATTTGTGTTCTTTGCTGTCATTAATTAATTAGTAATACGTCGACAAGAAATAAATATGTCGTATCTCGTCACAGATTGGTTACCCTATCGACAACAACAAGAAAATTACTCTAAACTTTAGTAATTGTTCAAATTTGAATGTACAGAGGGCCGCACATCAGGTTACCTCAAGCGTGCACTCTGTGCCGTTGCGATAAGACAAAAATGGGGTAACCTGATGTGCTGGCCTCTGTACATTTTCATTAATGTAACATTCCTTTTTTCTTGATTAAATATTTATTTCCGCTTAAATCTTTCTTTTTCTCGAGGTCATGGAATAAAACGGATTTTTATCGAGGGCTATGAATCACTCGCGTCATTCAGGATTCTAACACTTGAATTACTCGCTTACGCTCGTGATTCAATAATTTAGAATCCTCAGGAGGGGTGATAGCCCAGTTGGTAATGAGCCAGACTTGTAATCCGAAGGTCGTGGGTTCAAATCCTGGTGCGGGCCTGTACAACTAAATTCGTCTTTTCGGATTTATGTACGGATTTCTAATTAGCACTTGCTCAACGGTGAAAGAAAACATCGTGATGAAACCCGCCCGTCCAAGAAAATTCATTTTCAAAAGACGAGGGGTCCACCAACCCGCATTGGGCCAGCGTGGTGGACTATGGCCTAAATCCCTTTCGTGTTTCGAAGGGAGGCCCGTGCCCCTCGGTGGGGACGTATATGGGCTGATAAGATAAGACTCAGGAGGGGGCCCTCCCTAGATTTTGTTTACATCCCTACTATCTACTTTTGTCGATAAAAGTTAAGTTAGAGAACTTTTTGCCATTTGCAATACAATATACAACTTTTAATAATCGTGCGCCACGCACGTTCTACCTATTCTGCTAGCAAAAATGTCGCGCTCGGTTGTTAACGCTATAGGCGTTTCACTTACGGAAGGCGTCATAAACCTGTGTTTATACCTCCGTGTAAAAGTCCCGTATAAACCGCCAAATCGGCAATGTGAATACCTACAATATCTTTTTATCCATCCTATAGGTAATGCGAGGTAAAATCGTAAAATGATGTTCAGCCACGCAAAATGTTATCCGATAATTTATCTCGTAAACAGGTGATGGAAAAATTCTTCGAGACGCGAGTAGCGATCGCACCTTACCGCGCGACGGCTTTACAAGGCTGGGGCCGTGGCTGGGGCGCTCCGTCGGCCGCATTACCGTCGCTAGTGGCCATACAGCGCGCGGAGCTGTACCCGCCCACGCCGGCGCTGTGGTCGCTGCAGTGGGCGCTCCGCATCCCGCCCGCGGCGCCGCAGATCGTGCCCGCTGGACAACCCGCTGTGTTGCTAGCCAAACATAAGATACTGTTCTTTGTGAGTATGGCCTTATTTGACGAGTAGTCTTGAAACTAACATGAAAAGTACATATTTTTTTCGTATGAAATAATTTCACCACTGATTAACTAATAAATTGAAAAGAAAAACATCTTTAACTAAATCTGAACTTCTTTTTTTCAAAATCGTCTTATTTGATCAAAATCGGTTTAGCCGTTTAAAAGTTATACGCAACGCATGTCGGGAGTTAAACAGAATTTTTAACTTTATAGTTTTTTTTGTGAGTCTTCTAATGAGGCTGACAAAGATCTAAAGCCTCAACTAATTTTAGATTATTTTTAAATTACACGTTACACTATCTCGTCTAGATCTGCCTAACCCGAGGCGACACCCAGCTCGTGTTGCCGCTAGTGTACGACATGCAAGCGAACGTCACGCAGCTCGCCGACAAGCGCGACTCACAGCCGCATCATATCGCCGTCAACCTACATCTCAAAAGGTAACGATTACTTTATTGGGTTTTTGAGTTTTATTAAATACTAGCTGTCCGGTCGGGACTTCGTTCCCGTGGGAATTCGGGAAAATTATGTAGTTACTCAGGGATAATGTAGCATTCTAATGGTGAAAGAATTTTTCAAATCGGTCCAGTAGTTTCGGAGCCTATTCAATGCAAACAAACAAACAATCAAATCTTTCCTCTTTACAAAATATTAGTATAGACTATCTATTTACATCAACACGGTCTAGGGATATGTTACTATTTTTCATACAAAAGAGGTCTGTTTGAGAAGCTACAAAAGCATACTCGAGATACATGGAGCGCTATAATTTTAAGACAAGCAAGTGCTAAACCTGAATTTTCAATTCTAATTAATAAATTTTGTTTTACTTGAAAGGATTATGTGCACATTAGTATAGAACTTGGTACCGGCAACAATTGAAATAAATAATACATCGTTAAAAAGTTTTCTGTAGTATAAGAATAACCGAAGCGCTAGTCCTGATTCATTGTCCTATTAGAGTAATCCTGCCTTGAAAGTTATTTATTTATGCCTTGAAAGTTATGAGGACGTAATATCTACCTTCAGCCCAAATTTCAGCTTTTTGTATAATATACAACGAGAGTTATTGAATTTCGAAAAAATGCGCGCGCAAAAACTACCAAACCGATCGGGACTCAACAAAACTCATTTTGTTCGTCTTTTTGTTGCGGTTTTTTGTTACATAACACTTTGTACCGCCAGACGCGTAGTTTACCGGTAAATCGCAAAAACCTGTTTTGACAGTTTTGGTCATTTTTTTGACAGCCGCGCTACAACTCTAAAGTTGTACAAAATGAATATGTTTATACTAACGCATATCTATAGAAAAAAAAAATAATTACTGGTTACAATTTCCTTGACGCAAAACCTAACTCTGCCCGAGTATGATGTATTATTAAATATTTGCACGCCATGTAGTAAAGGGCAGAGCATGTCGGAAAACTCTTATTCTATTAGCAGCTGTACTACCATGTTTCTGGCAAATAAATGACTTTGATTTGATTTGAATAAAATTTGAAATAGTGACGAAAACCTTCGCCACAGTACAATATTTCATGAAATGCGTTTTGACTGACAATGTAGAGTACTGAGTCGTGAAACACTTACAACTGTTACGGTAAAAAACCAGTGTCAACAACCGGTGAATTGCCGCAAAGTATCTACTGATTTATTGATTACTCTGGTATTTTTGGAAGACTTCTAAATGGATTACACAATACACGTATATATATTAACACAATACAACACAACAAAATACAACAACTAAGCTTGTTTGCTACATCCTAGACCGCATCTTTGATTTTATGCTAGATATGTTGTGGTCAAGAGCGCACCTGTTGGTAATAAATAAATAAAAAACATATAGAAAATATTACATAATAAGCGGTGCTGTAGTGCGATGACAAAAAGGACCCGTCGCAGCATATGTTGTACCCATTTGCACTACGAAAGCCGGCGCTATTACGAGCGAGATAAGAGCGACTTCAAGGTCAACATGTATAGCCTGAAGTGCTGTTGTGTGTACTTTGTACATAGTAGAACGTATTAAAATAAATAGATATAATAATTTATGAAAGTTTATAAACACCAACATTTTCTTCGCCTAGGTTCACGGAATTCAACCAGTCACTAACGGAATGCACTCTGTGGCCGGCTGTTCGAGACCTGCTCACTAACTTCACTCTACCCCAGGATACTCCACAGGCGCCTGCTTTACCGCCCCCATAGCTACCGGCGAGGCTTATTTAAAGCCTGTACTCTTAATAAAACTGTATAGGGCGGCCATAGGCTAAGCGCAAAGAGAAATTTCCCTTCATTTGTATGTACAACTTAGACGCTGTTTTTTCGGAGATCATACACTCTCCGATTGATTCTGCAATGTTACTAAACAACCTGCCTTTAGCAAGATAGGGTTTAGTAAAAACATTAATATGTGACTCTGAAAATGGAAACGTATGTACAACTTTCTTGATAGTCGTTAAGGTTCACAATTAGTGTGATGAGCTATTGTAAATAGTTCTTATTGACTACCCCGAAAGTTGCACCTTTTACTAAACACAGTCACATATGTTGTTGTTGTATTTCAAATTAAGTTAACTTTCGGACCATAAAGGCAAGTTGCTCAGTTACGGTAATCTCAAGGTGGTTGTAGTGAAAAAATGAAATTTCCATTGACCATTACGTGTAAATTACGTAAAGCCGCTTAATGTAAGAAATATTTTTAAGGTTATCGTGAGCCATCTTATTTAAAAATGTATTTATAAAATGAACTGTTTAGGGATGATTCTTAGATGTTGAATTATTTCAAGAAATAAGTATATCTCGTGCTTTCAGTGTCCAAATTAAGTGAGTGTTTAAGCATTTGTAGGTATTTATTTAAAACCTATTTACATATATACTAAATATTATATTATAAATCATTGTAGGCCTTGTAAGTGACATAGATTTACAAACTATGATGATTAATCAACTCTTAATTCTATGGTGCTTAACGTCTGTTTAAGCGTAAGAAAATTGTTTTAGATAAAAACTCTGATACAATATATTATCTGAATTAATAAATGGTTGATTCAGATAAATAAACGATTTTTTTTAATATGTAATGTGTCCAATTACCGGCAAAGACCCCGCAAAGGCACAATATTGTAAGTTAGTCTCTTTCTTAGGAATCCGAAAAGTTCAGCCGTCGATGGAATGCGTATTTGAAACTGTTTATCTCACACCATACATAGAGAAGGTGCGTTTGTTAGCACTCTTTCAACTGATTATGTACTTTAGAATTGTTCCTTATATCAAAATTCTAATAGTCAGAATCGTGTAGATTTAATGGTATATTACAAATTGTTTAGTAGACAGTCCTCTACGGGTTCTATTGGATGGTTGGTATCGATGAATATTTTAAACGGTTTAAATGCGCTTTTAGAACTATACTTAGCGCTCTTAACTATTGTAAGGACTTTTTGTTTTACACTAATACTGTATATAGTGTACTTAGAATAATAACTTAAAAGTCGAAGTTTTTTTATCTCGACGGGTGTCCGCATATGGCCGCGTGGCTCAGTGTGTGAGTGTGAGGTAAAATGATTAAGCAACTGTAATTGGATTAAAATTCGTTCTCACAAAGCAGCGAGGCCTGGTCAGCGGCTGTATGTGGAGATGCCATAGCCATAGGGCCTTCTCTAGTAACGCGGGTTTTGCGCCCTCGTCCGTGTCTGGCACGTACCTGCGGGTATCGTATAGCAGCCCGTATCACGCATGCGTGTGGCATGCAAGACAGGAGTGCAGGCGGCGCGGCGCGCATGCGTGTCAGACAGGGACGCGTATGCAATCCCGCGTGACTGGAGAAGAGCCCTTTGCTCGTATGGACGCGAATTGTAAATTAGTACTTTAATAAATGTCTAGTTGGAAAGGTTAATAAAAGAGTTTTCTTCAAAAAAATGTAGTTTCCTTGACAGGTATAAATAAAATGAATAAGTTCTGAACTCCAAGCAAGAACGGATAACCAGATGCGCTGGTAAAATGTTTTCAGATCTTAGCACAGTCCTGAAGTCAGTGACTTTCCTAGCCAACGTTACTACTTGTATTTAGGATCGCACATAAGGTGCACTCTGTGCTGTTGCAATAAGAGCAGTTTTGCAGAATTGTACCGCGCATGTCGAGTCCGCGCACGACGAATCCCGCTACGTCGAGTCTTCTTACGTCGCGTTTACTTTACGTAGACTTGCTTCAAATCGCGTACAGTTTAAGAAAATTTGTATTGAATAAAATAATTTATGAAACAAAAAGAAAACAAAATGAAAGTATTTATTGAATGTTTACATTATTACGTGAATGTTTATAATTAGACCTTATTGTTTATCATACGATAACATTTTTAGGAATAGTTTTTTTTCATACAAGGCTTCAGTAGTAAAGTAAAAAGGCTTCAGTATGAGTTTGTCACATCCTCGACGGCATCTTCGCCCTTGTGACTAGATTATGGTCAAGAGCGAACCCATTGTTAATAAGAGGACGGAATATCTGAACCTGGCGCATGAGGTTACCGACGTGGAGGGTGGCATCCACAGAAATAGACCCGATAGTCATATCAGAGAATGGTTTGGTCCCAAAGAGCCTCACCTTATATCTTCGGAGGCTCGGTATGCAGAAGGGGAAAGCAGTCCTGCTCGATAATGCCAGGATAGTTCGCCGGTTTCTTTCATTATCGACCTAGAACCCTGGCCAATTGTTGCTGGCCTAGCCGGAGTTTTTTTTCTGCCACTCCCTCCTTCAGAGAGAGTAAGACAGTGTTAGTTTTAAGATAAAATTGTCGGTTGGTGTCACCTTACTAAATATAATTGTATAACGGGCCTCTACGTGTGGCTTTGGCCCTACGCACGCCTTTCAAAGGTCCGGGACATATCTGCCACTGATTCCAAGGAATATAGACAAACATAATAATAAAACAACATACATACGCTCACGCCCATAATCCCTAACGGGGTAGGCAGAGCATCAGTGGTTCTAGAACTACTAGATACCACGTTTGAGACAAATTGTAAGGGTTATCAGATGGTATAAGTCGCATTATGGTGAGAGGTGGTCAGCCTTTCGCCCTTTGTTCAGCAAAACCCTCGCATCCCTCTTACAGACTTTTACTGTATACCTGGGAGGTAGCTGGCACATTCTAAGTTATTCTTTCACTCCCTGTCCAGCGTGGAAGTTGATTTTCAGTAAATAAATCTGAAGTCAAATTTTATTCTATATATCGGTAGTAACTAATATGGTCCAGTTTTATATAAACAATTTTTGTAAAACCTGTGTAATAAAACAATATAATATGAATATAATGTGTTTACTCAATACTTGTTTAATGATTTATCAGTCTAATCATAATCGATAGTCATGTTTAGTATGAACCCTGGATCTAGTATAGTTTACACAGGACCTATAACTATGTGACATTTGGATTTAGGAAAAGTAGCATAGAATGGGCAAGATCTTAACATAATAAAGTACATTTTCCATTGTGCCTAAACTTGATATATGTATGTGAGTGCGCCTTCCAAAAGGACCTTATTGTCATAAAGTAATTTCTTTACAATGAACATTAGAAGTTTCTTCGTTAATTATTATAGTAATTTCTTGATAGTAAATTTTCTTCGAATATTTTCAGAACACTGTATTATTTTCATATTCCTGTTAAACATTCATCCTCGAAATGTTTTGAACATATGCAAAATTCCTCCGTGGCAAATCTATATAAAAGAGAAGTAAGCTATATTTATGTATTCTATCTAGTTATGAATAAAAGTGAACACTCAAATATTTATTTATCTATAAACTCTGGTCTAAAGTGTTGACTTGAAAAGACAACTAAGTCAAGCAGGGAAATCAAGCAAAATTGATCGTAGTTTATCGTAATTATAACGTAATAATATTTTTTTTAAGAAAGGGGGATGTTTTGTCGACTATTTCTAATCATTTAGAGTAGAATGATCTTTTTTTTTGAATGAAACAGTTTGTAACAAACGTAATTGTACATTTACGGATTATCTCCTTTTTTTATTCCGATATTTACAATTCACGCTGGTCCTCATTGCAACATAATAGTGAACATTTAAAACTATTTATGGAAAATATACACTTTAACTTTAAAATTTGAACAAAATTTTATTTTAGCTACACGTCTTCAGGTTTGTTTATATATCATGACATAATCTGCGTCAAAATCATCAAAAGAGACCCCAAACTTCTATGTACATTTGGATGTGTGGCCCTTAATCCTAGGATGAAAACTCCGAGAGATTCGTTCAGTGATGGATAAAAGACTTCATATTTGCATATTGAAATCATTTGTGACGCAATAGTTCAAGAATTATTGGCAAAAAAGTATGGGCCACACAACCAAATGCCTGCGATTCTCAGTAATGAAAATAAGATGAACCGGTTGACGGTGCCCCAATTTTATCATTAACATCTACAGTTACTCATAAAAAAATCGGTTCTGGCTATAAATCAACCCAAAAAACCTAATACTTTTGAAAATATTTACATTTATTTATGGGCCACAGGATTACGTAGGGCCCACTTCATATCTCGTAAACCAGCAGCCCGAGATAAAAATTAACGACGCTGGCTCTATCACATATAATATGTGACAGCATATAGCGGCAAAAATCTTCTTATGAAACTCTCATCAGGGAGAAAAACGTGAATCAAATTCTGAAGCATTTGGATGGGTGGATCACGTTCAAAACCTTCTGCTTCAGCCAATACTGCGTCACATAAGTTGCGAAGGTGTTACAAATGAAGAGAATTTCCGTTACTGAAGGTGAGTATTAAAAAAAATGCTAAACATTCAGTATTTTAGGAGATATCGAGGTTTCATTTTTGTATTAAAATCGTGAATTAGGGTAACAATGAATAAAAAATGTTGGGATAAATACTTATTTCAAAAATCGAGTTTGTTACTTATGACTCTCCTTTGTACTTAAATCATACACCAGTGTCCAGTTGAAAAGAGTAGCATTGGTAGTGTAAAGCGTGACCTGCTCTTGACTGTACTATGCTGGATAAATAAAATGGATTTTTTATTATTATTTTTTATTTATACGACGAATCATGCTTTTAACATGGTCATAAATCACCACCATAATATAATTTTCCTGTCCTGAAAAAGATTCCTTACATCATTGTCATCCTGACGAATTTTCCATACAAAAATGAAACCTCGATATCTCCTAAAATACTGAATGTTTTGCATTTTTTTTAATACTCACCTTCAGTAACGGAAATTCTCTTCATTTGTAACACCTTCGCAACTTATGTGACGCAGTATTGGCTGAAGCAGAAGGTTTTGAACGTGATCCACCCATCCAAATGCTTCAGAATTTGATTCACGTTTTTCTTCCTGATGAGAGTTTCATAAGAAGATTTTTGCCGCTATATGCTATCACATATTATATGTGATAGAGCCAGCGTCGTTAATTTCTATCTCGGGCTGCTGGTTTACCAGATATGAAGTGGGCCCTACGTAATCCTGTGGCCCATAAATGAATGTAAATATTTTCCAAAGTATTAGGATTTTTGGGTTGATTTATAGCCAGAACCGATTTTTTTATGAGTAACTGTAGATGTTAATGATAAAATTGGGGCTCCGTCAACCGGTTCATCTTATTTTCATTACTGAGAATCGCAAGCATTTGGTTGTGTGGCCCATACTTTTTTGCCAATAATTCTTGAACTATAGCGTCACAAATGATTTCAATATGCAAATATGAAGTCTTTTATCCATCACTGAACGAATCTCTCGGAGTTTTCATCCTAGGATTAAGGGCCACACATCCAAATGTACATAAACTTCTACTTCTATGAATCATAAAGAATATTATTGTCATTTATAGAGGACTGCCAGTCCATATATACAAAAAAGGCAAAGGTGATTGACTGATGTATCAACGCCCAGGCCAAACCCTTAAGGCTAGAAAATTGTAATTTCGCACAGGTATTTTATGTAACGAAGGCATCCACTAAGTAAGGATTTTTCAAAATTCAACACCCAAGGGGTGAAAAGGGGGATGAAAGTTTGAATGAAACTTTTTATTCGTTGGACATATTTTCATACAGATTCGTATAAATTGAGTACGGCAAAAATAATGAGTTACGTATTTCAGCGTTTTCTGACATTCAACCCCTAATGGGGTAAAATAGTGGTTCAAAGTTTGTATGAAAAAAAATTTTTTTTTACAATTTGACTCAAAATTTTGTCAAGATATACCTTAAAGTAAATAAATGGACATTTGTTTCCCGATTTTAAAAAGTCTTCCCATAAGGGGTTGAAATGGGTTAAAAAGTGATTGACTTATTATGTATCAATGCACAGGCCAAACCCATAAGGGTAGAAAATTGAATTGCGCACACGTACTTAGGTATTCCCGAACGAAAGCATGACGAAAGCATTCAATAAGGAATACAAGGTCCTGAATCACTTTCTGCTTCAACAACACCTAGTCTACCGAATACATAATTTTTTCACAATAACAAATGAAATGACACAAGAGAATGAAAAAAAAACAATTTTCATTCTGTAAGTACTGTAAGTCGTGTTGCGTGATTTTATTAAAAAAGTTCTTTGCGCGAGTGAAGCTGCGGGAAAAAGCTAGTACACTATATGTCAATGTATTGATGCATAAACATAGAAAAATAAGGTGGTATTGATGGAATTAATTTTTAAAATACTACTTACTTATAGATCTCGGTTGCTTCCAGGCTGGACTGGGAGTGAAAGAAAAACTTTGAATGTGCCAGCTGCCGACTCTTTTCAGGCATACTGTAGAAACCAGTAAGTGGGATGCGATGTGGGCGAAAGGCTGACCACCTATCACCACTATACTCATATTCAATCTGATAACCCTCACAATTTGTGTCAAATGTGGGATCAAATGGTTCCCTAGAATTATTGATGCTCTGTCTACCCCGTTAGGCATTATAGACGTGAGCGCATGGATGGATGGATCTTCTTGGTTGCTACTATATCGAAGTGTCGTTGCCTGGAATGGTTTACCTGCCTCCTAGTAATCCATCCCAGGCAACGACACTTAATTTTTTTCTGAATCTGAGGTGTCCTCCTATGGTCTCATGCGGTGTGGTAGGCTCTGTAAAGGCCGTCTGGTTCGCGACCACCCTCCTACCGAAGTCCGACGCCAAACAGGTTGCTGTGTTCCGTCGGTGCGTGGGAGTACCAGTGCCTTTATCTAGGCATTTTCTGGGTTAACTCGCTCCATCGTCGACCTCATCTTTGACCTTATGGTCAATATTGAGGTCAAGAGTTAACCCATCTTATAATTAAAAAAAACACTCATCGGTGGTCTAATGGTCTAACTAAATTGTGCAGCGGCTAATGGATCGGACTTGTAAGTGAGAGGTATCGAGTTCGATCCCCAGTGCCTGCTTAAATATTTCTTATAAAACACTCCTTTCATTGTTGGAAACCGTATAAAAATCTGTTCGTTAGGTTTTAGATAATACTTTTGTATATTTAAAGATATCGTGGAGTCTGTCGTACTTACTTTTAAAGTAGGTAGATAATTATTTAAATTTATTAATTTAAAATATCTATTTTGTAAGCGCTTAGTTACACGATATTCAAATACTTAGTACAATTTAAACGGATAACAAATGGTATGTTTTAATGTACAGAAAAAAATAATTGTTTTAATGTATTTATACATTAAAAACAAAAAATCAAACATATTACCTACTTAAATAAATAAAAGCTAGAAACAAATAATGAACAATTCCAAAATTTTGTAAAATCATTATAGTTTAAACACAAAATAAGACCAAAAAATATTATACAAACATAATTTTACCGTAAAAACGTAAATTCGTTTGTTAACTGTACTTCATACATTTCGCTCGGCGGCGTGATGACGTCAGAAACGCCACTCGCTGTGAAAGCGGCTCGACGTGGCGGGACTCGCCGTAAGCGGACGCGACATGCGCGGAACAATTCGTTTTGCAACTACATACTCAAAGTTTTGCAACGAAAATGGAGTAACCTGATGCGCTGGCCTCTATACAAATAGAGGTCAGTGTTTAATCTAGGTATTGCAAGCTGTGAACAAAGAAGATTTATATCAGAAACTTTGGTCTGAAACTCGAAAACGCTGATTGAGCGAAAAAATAGCCCACCAAGTGTTGTGATTATTGCAAAACGTCAACGACGCAAAATTCATATTGTGGCTCTCATAAAAACGTTCATGACACGTTTTGGCAAACAAAGAAAGACCACAAAACGGCACCTATGTCGTGCCTAATGTTCAAGTGGAGAAGAAATGCCATGATGCGTTTTGAACATAGACATAGAAAAAATAACTGAACGTCAGCGTTGCCAGTAACTTAAAACCACAACCAGTTTTTTGTACACTGAGTAATTTTCTTTCAGTGATTTAGACATAATTAAAACGCTACACACTCAAAAAAAAAATAATATTAAAATATTATTTTGTGTAAAACAGAAAATCTCATTATAACTACATTGCCCTTTTACTTTTTCTGTTTTTTTAGTTGCTTTGGTTGTTTAGTTACTGATCCGGAAAACTTCCACGTCGTGGAAGTTTTGCAATAATCAAACGTCGTGGGCAAATTTTTTTGCTCATTAAGCGTTTTCGGTTTTTGTTTCGCTGACACCTTTCAAATGTCCAATTTTATTTAGGGCCAATTTAGGGTTTGGGCAAAGATAATTTAAATTACTACTTTTGGTTTAAAGCGAGTAAAATGTACTACAAATTATACTAACGATTATTTTTATCCTTTTATTTTAAAATTTAACTACACGCGCCGTGACTAAAATTAAGAACATGTGAAGTGCAATTCTGATACCTATCTAACTTTTCAAAATTTTGTCAATTGATTTCACAACTTGCATATCACCATGGCTAATTCTCAAGAAATGATAACATTATTGAATGTTGACTCGCGAGGTGTGAGTACTCCAGTTCCAAGCTACCATCAGCATTTATGCTTTGCATTGCTGAATAGGTCGACGTCGCATTCCCCGAAGATTGATATACGACTGCCTCTGAGGGAATTTGTGACTTTTAAACTGAAGTATCGATCGGTCCACATCGTCGTTATCTTTGATCGCGATCTACCTTGCCATAATGGTCCAATTTATCTTTTTATCTTCGATCCACCCAGAAATGGTTACGGTGGGTCCACCTTGTTACTCAATACTCAATGTTGGTAAAAAAAATTAAAATCGGTCCAATAAGAAATTTTAAATCCACGGGTATTTCTTATCTAATTATGCCGGCCGGTTTGGTCGAGTGGTTAGTGCTGCCTTGGGTTCGAGTCCCAGTCGGGGCAAATATTTGTGTAAAAAGCAAAATATGTTTGTTCTCGGATCATGGATGTTTGTGTCTGTCTTTGTGTATGTTCCGAGGAACCCGCGACAAAAGGGAAACTTTTTGTTATTGCTCAATAACTACATATAAGTTTTTCTGTGAGATCAAATGAGCAGTTATTTATATTGAGGTAAGTATTATTTTTAATTGTTATCAATGTCTACTTACGCATACCAACCACTCCCAACGAGTGGAGTCACCTTCGGCTACATGAAGAGTTGTATTTCGAAATAACATCCTTTGTAAAATAAAATACTTAATGATTATTCCAGGCTCTGAGTGACTTTTCGATTCAATGGTCGACGTCAGCCTTGCCGGCTGTTAACGTTACACAGCGGCTTGTTGATAGACGGCGGAGAGGGCGACGACAGATGACGATCGGTGCTCTGGGGGTCGCGTCAATGTTCCCCATGCATTGCCACGTCGCCGCCGCGACTGTCACAGGAGGCTTCTGTTCGTATTGTCAAACAAGATTACTAGGCACCGTATTCTAAACCATTCTTTTTTTTCCACTAACATCAGTTGGAAAGGCTCAGTAAATTTTTGTCTCTGTCTAGAAAACAATAACTACGACTTACAGTAAAAGGTAGTTTTTTTATGTAGAAGTTGAGGCGAATGATTTAGAATACGAGCCCTACGTTAATTAGCTAGATAAATTTGCATTTTCAACATTGCGTGACTCTGCTAAAAACGTTTCGTATCGGAAGGACATTTTAGCAAAACGCCCGCCCTATTAGCAACATGACCTAGTAGCAAATGGTTCCAATATCATAAGCACATATTAGCAAAATGCATCTACAGTATAGTCCTGTACAAAAGCAAATACCTTCCAAATGAACTTTTAAAGATTCCAAACTCAACATTTAAGATTCTAGACTCAAATCCAAGAGTTCTTGTTATACCTGGTGCAAAGGTGCATAACACTTGCGGCATTACTTAATTTTATACATAAATGGCATTGCAAGTATTTCTCCAAACAGTATAATATGCTGTTATGTGCAGAAGAGACTTTTAAAATATTTTTATAATAAACCGTGACTTTGAAGAAATTCTACAGCGAGATCTAAGTAGTCAGTTTTCAAAGTTTTTGTAATACTTAACAACCTATTTTTTTGGAAAATAATGTGATTTCCAAAAGCTCTTAGTGGGTATATTCTACGACAAGAAATATGACTGAGCAAAGTCTAGATTTGAATCACTTCTTTATAACCTAATGAGTTCATTTTATTTTAGTCATATTCTTGTTGCTGTTAGTACCGTCTATTATATTGCTGGCCAATGTTTTACGTCACTTTGAAGTGTTCCTTGGTCAATGGAGCATCAGCGGGCCTGGTCGTGCTTTTCGTATGCTACCTTCGATGGAAGGTGTGTACATTTCTCTTTTCTTTATTAAAAACCACACATAAATTATAGAACAAAGCGTTTATACGTTATACATAATTCAAATATTACTTGAAAAATCTGGAATTTTACATATTAGTCACCCCATATTTTTCCTTGTCGAGTTAGCATAGATTATTATTCTTTATAAATATGTCCACAGATAGGTACTTTTCGGTGTAGTAAGCGACAGATACCGAGTTTGATCCCCAGTACCGTCGAGTCCCTAATAGACCAAGATCCCAGGGCCGCCAGACCTTACTTTTTCTCATTAACCAAAAGTATGGGAAAGAGTAGTGATAATATGTACTATTAACATATGAATACCTGCTTGCCTGGGCCGACGGCCATTAAAATTCTTTCACTTTTGTATTGAAGCTGTATGGAGATTATATGGAGATTGTATGGAGGTAGAAGAGTTGTAAGGAGGTTCTATGGTAGTTGCATGGAGAGTAGGTATAGTTCATGTATGAAGTTGCTAAAATCACTCGAAACAACCATAACTGAGGCTCTGGGCCCATATTTTTGAAACGATAGAATTCCAATTCGCTTACGAATTGACAAGATTCGCATGAGAATCTCATACAAATTTTGTCAATTCGTATGCGAATTGGAATTCTATTGTTTCAAAAATCAGGCCCCCGAACGCAGTCCTGTTTTATCGAATCCTAGAATGATTAAGCGTACCCAGAATTGAGATAGGACAAAGCGTCACGTCATAGAGAAAATATATAATTGTTCTTGACTTCTTGCCATTACAGGTTTAGGAATGGCAATATGTGCTCATGTATTGTTGCGAGGCATTCTTTGCACTGCTATTGCGGCTTTATCCTTTACAGTATTGTACCAGTCTGTATCAGATAATGCTTTGCCGATCGACTCTTGCAGGTACGTATTTTTTATCAGCTCATAATATACGTCCCCACCCAGGGGCACGGGCCTACCTTCAAAAAACGAAGGGGATTTAAGCCATTATTCCACCACGCTAGCTCAATGCGGGTTGTGGAACGCGCGCCTTTCGAAAAAGGATTTTCTTAGACATGCGGGTTCATCACGATGTTTTTCTTTACCGCTGAGCAAGTGATAATTAATGAAAATTCCGTACATAAATACAAAAAGACAGACGAATTTAGTAGTTACAGGCCTGCACCAGTTAACCCGCTACGGTTACAAGTCTGGCTTATTATTATTACCAACTAAAGCTATCACTGATTTTAAGATACCTACGTACTAAAAATAATTAGTAAGTGCTGAGTTTTTCGGTTATAGAAATCCTACAAAAGTCAACACGATATTGACGCCGTGATAAAAAAAAATGTTCACTAATATTTTAACGAGATTTGACAGTGTCATTTTCACCTTTTTTTTGGCATTTTGTCTGATAAGCGCAGGTTGGTTGTTTAAAAAAAAATAGTGGATTAAGTGTCAAAAAAAGTGTAAAAGTGGAACTGTGGGTTAAATACAGTTACCTTCCCAAAGGCCGTCTGGTTCGCGACCACCCTCCTACCGAAGTGCGACGCCAAACAGCTTGCTGTGTTCCGTCGGTGCGTGGGAGTACCAGTGCCTTCATAGGCATTTTCTGGGTTAACTCGCTCCATCGTCGACCTCATCTTTGACCTTTATGGTCAAAGGTAACCCATCTTATAATAAAAAAAAGTACCTACCTGTAGGTTAATTGGTGAACATTAGCTTCATGCATTTATTTTGTTTTCAGGGATTTTAACTTAAACACCTACAAACCTTCTACTTTAAATGTAACCATGACAGCTGATTTAATAGTGGTAAGTAAAAAAAAAATATTTTTTTTGTTAGCCTGTGGTGTCTCACTGCTGGGCACAGGCCTCCCCGCATTTCTCTTGTCTCGGATTTCTACTTGTCTCGGTCCCGTGCGAAGACGCACCAGTCTGGGCAGCGAGAGTTCAAATCGTTGCACCACTTCTGTCGGGGTCTACCCTGACAATGTTGTCCACGGTGGGGATTCTCTCGCCTATCGATCTTCATTCAACCGACTTGTGTGCCCAGCCCAGTTTCACTTTAGCACGGCACTTTATAACACGGATAACTAGTAATAGATTTTCACTAATACTGACTGAAAAAGAACCTCCTACCTATATTCAAAATCCTGAACCAGTATCACTCAAAGAACACATTTATGAAAAAAAATATTTTTTAAATAAAATATTTAATAAATAAAATCAATATTTTTTTTTAATAAAATATTTTTTAAGACATTACTCCTACACCAGGCACGCGAGGGGTGCGGGTAGCGCTCGGGGGATGCGCCTGAGTGGTGTCTACGTGTAGGAAAAAAAATCTCCCCCCCCCCCCAAAAAAAAAAGTGTTCAGTTAGTGATACTGGTTCAGGATTTTCACCGTCTGTCTATCCGTATTTCACGCCTAAACTACTGAACCGTTTTTGATGAAATTTGGTACAGAGATACATTAGAGCCTGGGAAAGGACATAGGCTACATTTTATCCCACATTTGGGCATGATATAACCTGAAGTCCACGCGGGCGGAGCCGCGGGCGGAAAGCTAGTATTAGATAATGGTTCATAATTAGCTAAGAAAAACTAGAACGTAGAGCTTCTTATGGTGTGTAGCGAACGTGTCAGTGTTCAAACCACCAAATGGCCTTTTGACTTGGTTTCAACCCCTTTAGTCGACCGACAACAGCCGGAACCGCTGGGCTTACGAAGTACGAAATAAATTGTTACTTATGATCGGTCACCCATCAGGTTCCTTCCCTGCCACTGTGTGCGTGGCTTAACCATAAGAATAAATAATAAGTTAACCTAAAAGTAAGAAAATAATTATTTATCCTGGGATGATAAAGTACTCAGTGCTAAATCAACGTTTGGCCGTAGTGACTAGCGGTGAAAATGAAAAGATCGATGTTTAATGAAGTTGCTTTACTGTTAAAGTTTCTGCTCTTGAGTAAAGCCGCTTTCGACGCGTCGACGTCGATATTAATTTCATAGAAAAATAGCATCATCACAATGTTAACTGAAAGTGTAAATCAAATTCATGCCGTGTGGTGATCGGTTGAGAACAACACCACCCCATCTCTTTCCGTGGGTGTCGTAAGAAGCGACTAAGGAAACAAAAATGAGACCTGCCTCCTAGTAATCCATCCCAGGCAACGACACTTCATTTTTTTCTGAATCTGAGGTGTCGTCCTATGGTCTCTTGCGGTGTGGTAGGCTCTGTAAAGGGCCGTCTGGTTCGCGACCACCCTCCTACCGAAGTCCGACGCCAAACAGTCTGCTGTGTTCCGTCGGTGCGTGGGAGTACCAGTGCCTTTATAGGCATTTTCTGGGTTAACTCGCTCCATCGTTGACCTCATCTTTGACCTTTATGGTCAAGATTGAGGTCAAGAGTTAACCTATCTTATAATAAAATAAAATAAAAGTAACGTATGATCAGTCGAAATCATTCAGTGGTTTATGGTGGTAGCCGATTCCGAACACGACCACCCGCTTTCTTCCGGTGTCGGTTGGCCGTTATTCAGTGATGATTCAGTCGCGCTTGAACCACCGCGACTTAGGAAGAGTAAAGGGATGTCGCCAAATTTTTAAATTATTTGATGGTAAGACAGTTTCAGCCAGTTCTTTGATGAAAAAAAAATGAACACGTCAAAACTAGTCTAAAACTCTCTAGGTAACAATAACGAATTAGGTAGGTATCAATATTATTACTTTCATGTGATGTAGAGTGCCTAATACTCGATGCGATATTAGTGCGATTTTCTTTTAGGTATTCACATGGTTAATCGTGATGAGTGATGAAAGTCGTATTTAAATTATTAAACGCTACACACTCAATACAACGCTACGTATCATATTTGTATTGTATGACTATGGGGCTAGTACCAATAAATAATGATTTCAATAAATCATTTATTTGTCAGGTACTAGCCCCATAGTCATACAATACAAATATGATACGTAGACAATTGTGTCGGAGTCCTTTGGAACACCAAGACTATCTACACGAACATGCATGACCCGAGAACAAACATCTGCTTTTTACACAAATCGCTAAGGAAAAAAAGGTTAAATTTTTTTGGAATTTATTTTCAGGAAGCGACATACAAACAAAAACTGAAATCTTTGGCGGGTGTTAGTAAACCTCATGTGCAGACTTCTGGAGACGACAAATATAAAAATAAAAGTTTTCGGTCTGAAAGAAATATTTACGACGAATATGAGTAAGTCATGTGATTAACCTAACTGTAACGGTAGGCTAAAAGTATTTAATTTATTTTAGCGATTTAAAAATACCTTGTTCAAAATATTAAATCCCTACTAATATTATAAATGCGAAAGTAACTCTGTCTGTCTGTCCGTCTTTCACGCCTTAACTACTGAACCGATTTTGATGAAATTTGATAAAGAGATAGATGTGACCTTGAGAAAGGACATAGGCAACATTTTATCCCAGAGGGGGCTGTAATAACCTAAAGTCCACGCGGGCGGAAAGCTAGTATTATTATAAAGAGGATGATTTGCTTGCTTGTTTGTTTACATTGAATAGGCTCCGAAACTACTGGACCGATTTGAAAAATTATATCACCATTAGAATGCTACATTACGAAGTAAAATATTTTTTTTTGTTCAAAATAATGTAATGATTAAACAAGTACATGTTCTATACATATAAACATTCTAAAGTATGTTTGTGAAAGCACTCTCAGGGGATTTTAGGGTAGGTAAGTGGATAAATCGGGTGCTATCGCATCTACTACTTTTCATAGGAACGAGGTTGCAGGGTGAAACGCCCTTTATCACTTGGTTGATGAATCTCCTAACGCACGCACCCCACACCTGCCGATAAATCTACTTTATGAAAGAAAAAGTATTAGACTGAAAGGGTGTTTATTATTTTTAGACCTATACCTCAGAAAGAGACTGCAGTCGTATTTAAAGATTTTGTTTGCAAAGAAAAGTACTCCGAAAAATATTACCCTCCGATTATACTTGGGCCAGCGTATAATTACTTTTTGTAAGTACCCTATCCTTTTCCATCTATGTTGCGTAGGTACTTATATGTACATATAGCCACACATAAGGTTACCACATGCGTACACTACGTGCTCTCAGTATTACAATAATTGTAATACAGTGACGGACGTGCTGTTGCGATAAAAACGGTTTTGCAATGAAAAACCTGATTGAACATGATTCGGAACAGTGCTGCTATTTTCTTATCGTGTCTCTTCATATTTCCGAAATTATAATAAAACACCAATAAAGTAATTCTAATTTAATGTCGACGATATATCGAAACTTAGGTACCTAAACTAAAAACAACAAAGTTTTGGATTCAAATTACTGTAGGCGATTGCACGGCATGGGCTAGGTGTAAGTAGGTAACTCTATAGTAGTGTATGTGGAGCACATTGGAGCATAATAAATTGCGCATTAAGTAAGTTGCATGTTTCCTAAACATAAATTATACGTCCAGTTGCAGAACCGTCCATTTAATTTAAGTTAATGCTACTTTAAATGTCATACTGTCACTTTCCATCTTGCTGTCGTAAACGAGGACTGCTTTACATTTGAAGAAGTTTTAATTGAATTTGAACTTTTATGCAACTGAGTGATAGTGTAGCAATTGTTTGTTTGTTGGCCGAAAAAAAAAGTTAATGTATGGTAAGGTGACATAAAAAAAAATCACCTGAATAGAGAACCTCCTCCTTTTTTTGAAGTCGGTTAAAAAGGTAAGGAAAGGGTGAAGTGTGTTAATTGTTCTTTTTTAGACCCGTTCTTCTCATTCGGGATTATGCCATACCTAAAACATTTGATTATTTGCAGTATTGAACTAGCTCGCTACGGCGATACTAGCATCGATATAAACTGGAGCTATCTTATAAGTATATCGATCATTTACCTTCTGTTACTTACATTAACATTATTTGAAAGATTTTCTCATGGAAGGGTACGTATTATAAAATTCTTATTTTTGTACGTAATGGATTTAATGATAGAACAGAAAACTTAATCATAGACATTTTAAAATTAATTGATAATTACTTTTTAGATAGCGTGGTCAAATATGCAATATTGGATTTGTACCATACCATGGATCTGGACCGCCATTCTCACCTATTCGGCATTCGAATATAAACAGTTGTCGTTACGACATGGTTTCAGGATGACTCATAGTAAAAACATTTTTCAGGTAAATATTTTAAAGGTAACAATATTAAGGCTACTGGCCCTTATATGGCCCCAGGTAAATACAGCTCTTATCAAAATAAGAGCAGCAGAATGTCGCAGTGCCAAGTATTAATTGTATGTCGAGATAAATAAGTATACATATAAAATTATAAATACTTCCTAATAAATAGTATTTTATTTCAGGACTTTGCCGATGCTCTTTTAACTTCTCTATACATTCATTCGGCAGGACTAGGAACGGAAATTATACATGGCAAAGGGCTTAATTATTTCGGTATTTATTGTTCAGTTATACCTTTTTACATTTCATCATTTATTTTTAACAAAGCTTCCTTACCAGTGCCTTGATATAGAAAAAAAAGATTTGTTTGTAAGAATGTCCTTATTCGGGTACGATAAATGCTTAATTATAACGCACACTAAGCAGTCCTCTTCTCATTACCAGAGATACGAAACCAGTCATATTAATTGCAGTGTATTTGCAAAGCGTTTATTATTATTTAAGGAGTTCGAAGGGTTGGGGTCAAGCGTGTACGCAGGCCCCCGTGTCACTGCGACCTTGACAGATCTAATGTAACAGTAGCCTTCTGTATTATCACAGTACATTGGAGTCCTATGCCAACCGCGAATCTGGCTATGTCCTTAGCAGGCACATCCTTAATATCTTGGTAGGACAAGTTGTGGCCTCCAAGGTACCGATTCTTGCTGCAGTGCAGTGCGCTGAGGTCACAGGTTACATGAAGAGACGTTTCGTCAGCTTCATGACAAAATCTACATAACTTAACCTCGGTGAGGCCCATGTTGTGTAGATGTTTGTTTAGTTTATTGTGGCCAGTTAGAATTCTAACGTTGCCTTTCTTCATTGCCCGCACTGACTGACGATTTCTCATCGAAGCTCTTAATGAGCGATTTAGCCTGCACCTGTCCCAGGGTCTGCGCCCAAAGCATATTGCTTTCGCTATGCCCCCAGTGTCTAAGTGCAAGCTTGATTGTGCACGAAGGAACGCCACAGACGGGTTCAGGTCCCATTATTGTACTCTCTGCGCCGGCTTTGGCCAGGAAATCGGCCGTCCGTCTCATTACCCGCGATACCACTATGGCCCGGCACCCATCCAAGGGTGACTTGGTTGTTTGTGCCAAGCCTGTCGAGTATCGTGATGCACTCTTTTATTAATTTAGAGTTAATTATGTTCGCCTTTAGGGCTAACAGAGCGGCCTGGCTATCAGAGAACATGAAGATTCTCCTACCAGAGTACGCTCTCTCTGAATGTTTTCGTAAGCACAGCCGATGATTGCGAAAATCTCGGCTTGAAACACGGTGGAATATGGCCCAAGATTAGCAAATTTCTTGGCCGTGGGGCGACCTCCAACGAAGCCTGCTCCGGCCACCCCGTTATTTTTGGACCCATCCGTGAACCAGACGATGTCATTAGGTTTGACATCACCGGGAGCCCCTACCTCCCAGTCAGATCTATCTGCAATTAGAACGTTGTATAGTTTGGTAAAGTTATATTCTTTGGTCATTGCATCTGTGGGCATGCTAACGATGGGTTTCATAAAATCATCATAGGTGTTTCTCATGAAAGACAATTTCCATCTCGTCCGGCCTGCTATTTTAACGCGTATTAGTGTCATTTTCGCTTCCATCTGTACTTGGATATGCAATGGAGTCAGGTTGAGTAGCGCCTCCATTGCCATCGTCGGAGTGGACGAAAGAGCACCTGTTGCGATAAGGCAGGCAAGTCTCTGAATTTTATTAAGTAAGGTGACATAGGTAGACTGAAGGGTTTTCCTGTGCCAGGCTATACAACCGTAGGTGACCACTGGTCTGACTACAGTGGTGTATAGCCAAAGCACTATTTTAGGCCTAAGGCCCCAACGCATCCCAGCTAGTCTGCTGCTCGCACCCAGTGCTATCTTAGCTTTCCTTATAATGCAATAATGTGAGTTATGTGCTTGTTCCAAGTGAGTCTGTTATCTAAGATGATACCGAGATCTTTGGCCTCCTCGGAAAAGCAGATGGGGTACCGAAAAGGGAAGGAGGCGTTAGGCCTTCAAGCTTCCTTTTCTTGGTAAATGGCACTACGATGGTTTTACCCGCATTGACTGACAATTGGTTTTTGAAATGAAATGAAATGATAGAATTCCAATACTCTACAACAGTGTTTTTCAAACTGTGAGTCGCGACCCCCAGGGGGGTCATGAAGTCTTATTCGGGGGGTCGCAAGTAAAAGAAAAAGACTATAATTTGTAAATTTTATACTAAAATAAGACAATTTCAGTAAAAAGGCTATGCCTGCATAGTGATGACTCCCGTCGCCTTCCACGTCTTCCCCGCGGCAAATCTTTTATTATATGTATTTTAAAATCTCCGAAGTAGTACATAGATTTAGCCTAAAAGGGTCTTAGAGACCTTAGGGGGTCGCCAGAACGTTATATGATCTAAAGGGGTCGCGAATTCAAAACATTGAAAAACACTGCTCTACAATGTATAGTGCCCTTTGCATTAGGTTAGGGACAGTACTGGGGCATTTTCCCACGATCACTATCGCTAAATCATCTGCGTAACCATGAGTCTCATCAAAGCGAGCTTCATTTAGTTCGCATATCAAGTCGTCAACAACTAGGAACCACTCGAGGGGTGAGAGCACTCCCCCCTGAGGGCAGCCTCTGGTAATTTTGAACCATATGGTGGTGTCCAGTAGGCTAGTTGACGCTTTCCTATTCCGCAGCATGTTCTCTACCCATCTAGTGATGGTATTCTCAATGTTGCGGCTGTGCATGCTGCGCACTATGATATCAGTTGGGGTGTTGTCAAATGCTCCTTCGATATCGAGAAAAGCACACTGAGCTATTTCCTTGTCTTCTATGGCTTTCTCCAATGTGTCTACCAGGTCGAAAAGTGCCGTTTCAGTGGAATTTTCTTTTTGGTAGGCATGTAGAGGTTTGGGCCTCTGATGTAGGACATAAGACTAAAAGGTCTGTAGGATTTGGGCTAGGTGTTATCCTTATCCCCTCTTTTGGGTATGAAAGTGACCCTGACCTTAGTCCACGCTGACGGTATGTAGCCCCATGCGACGCTAGCTCTGTAAATTTTTATCAGCGTCGCACTATGGATCAAAAGGCTAATCTAGCTGGACAAAATTATTTTACAGTGTCAAAGGGTTGTATCTGTACATGGTTTGTCAAAATAAATCAATTAGAATAAATTCTGACTTTTTTTTTGCTATATTTAATGTCACTTTAAATAATCGACACATCCGTTGCAAAAAAGTGAATGATTTCAATATGCGCGACACTCGTTCTGCCATTAGAAAATTCATAATTAATTACTGGAGGGTATTTGCACGAATCGGAACAGTGTTACATGGACTATCTGTTATCACTTGTGATAGTTATATCATAGATTTGAAGTAACCCTTTTTGTCCAGCTAGATCAGCCTTTTGATCCATAGTGCGTCGGTAGTATCACCTCTTCCCCTTTTTGAAGTAATGCGGGGAAGATGCCATCTATACCGCCCGATTCGAATGACTTAAAGCTGTTGTTAGCCCATTTCACTCGGGCGGGCCTTATGATACTTGAGGCAAGCTTCCAGTCGTCTTAATTTCACCCTACTGGCTTGAGGTGTCTGGGCCTGAAGTTTGCCTCCATCTTGAATACAAACCGAGTCGGGGAAGTGCATTTCAGCAAGATGCCTTAATGTTTCTTCCGGTGACTTCTTGTAGGACCCATCTGCCTTCTTTAGAAGGCATAAATGGGAGTCAGGGGTTTTTGATGGGATCTTATGGATCTGTGATGCCTGCGCAGTGCTTGCGATCTCTTCGCGGAATTTGCGTCAGGATCTTCCTCTAGCCTTCCTGACTTCCTTGTTGAACTTCGTGAGCGTTTGCATGTAAACATCCCAGCTCTTGTCCTTTTTGGTCCTGTTGAAAGAGGACCCGGCCTTAAGTCTGAGTTGTTCCAGGTTCTTGTTCCACCATGTAGCGAGCCTGTTTGACTCCATGGACTTTGACAGTTGTTAAAGTAGGCGTCTCTGATGCCCTGTTCAAGTTCATCTGCCACCTCTTCTAATTTTCCTATCGTCTATGGTCTTACGAACGGTGAGGCAACTCTGTAGACAGTCTTTATTGGATTTCTATACGTAGTAGCTTGTCTGGCAGAGTAGCTTGCCAGTTCAAATCTAATGTGTCTATGGTCAGACATCGATTCTTCGTCTGACACGTGCTACATGTGAACGGACTCCGAGGTCCCGTACTTAGGTAATGTCCAAAATTTCTTGCCTAGATCTAGTTACAAATATGGGTTTTTTTCGATGTTGAGGCTATGGAAGTCGTTAGTCATTAAGAAATCGAAGAGTAACTGAAATCTAGCGTTTGTGTCCGTGCTGCCCCAGGTCATGTGATGTGCGTTGCAGTCGCACCCCACAAGCAGCTGGTTCTTCTGCTCGTGACAGTACTCCGCTAGTGTTGACAGTTCTCTACTGGGGTCTCCATCGTTGCCCGGCAAGTAGGGGGAACAGATGATAGGTCTGGTCCCCCCTCGCCAGAAATATCTACGTATGCAGCGACTTAGTCGTCTGTGCACATAGAAGTGATGGGTAAGAAATTGATGCTCTTTTTGAAGAGCAAGCATATGAACAGAGGACTTAGAGGGCGCCCGATGCAGGGCACGACCAGCTGGTATTAATAAACGATTTTACTTGAAAAGGTGGTTTGATTCACATATTCACCTAACATAATTTCGGCTGAAGAAAAAGGGTGACATTTCAATCAACAGTGTTGCCATCTCAACTTACACTAATTATATCTCACGCTCTCCTAATTTTACCCCCGTAGGCTCTTCTCACCCCCGTTCCCCGGTATCCTGCACGACCACGTTTACCTCCCCTTTGAGGGAGGCCTGTGGGGGTAGTTGACCTACCCCCTTGGCCCATTGGTCCATGTGAGGTGGTAACTGTATGAGTTGAGGGAGGCAATCGTGCACGGTTGGTCTCTGATGGCCCTGAGATGGGTCCACCGAGACCACGTGGTTGCCCTGACTTGTTCGTTCGGCGACTGCGTCGCCAAACGGTCCACCCCGTGGCCAGGGCGGGCGGTCTGTTCGAGACGGCATTTTGGAGCGGCTTGGAAGGCCCGAACCGTCCCCCAGCGATGCTGCTGGACGGCCCGATCCTCGGCCAAGTCGCTCTCTTTCCATCTCGGTATAGTTAGGCCATGTTGAGGTGGTCAGCATAGGAGGCGGTGGGGGAACAAGCATTGGAGACGCCTGTTCCCCTGTGCCGTTGTCTGTTACCATTTCCTCTAAGTCCAGGAACAGGGGAGATTGCCTCTCCTCATCTTCTGGCCTTGACTTCATTCCCTTCAGGCTGATTTGGACCATTCTAAGCCCCAGAAAGTGTCGGAAGTCCCGAGCTGCAAAACCCTCACAAACCGCGCCGTCAAAGGAGAAAGTCACAAGCTAACCTTGACCATCGCGCTTTGCGGTGAGGATCCTCCAGCTCGAGAAATCTATGTCCTCGTTCTGACGCGCCAGAAGGCCCAAATGTACGGATTTGTGAGGTTAGCCTTGTAAACCCACGCAACCGCCACCTGGGGTTTAGGTAGGTCAGGTCTGCACACTCCCAGGGGCAGAGTACTGGGATGCTTTTACGAACCCACTAACATGTGTGCTCGTCCGCGCATACCAGCACCAGCCCCCCAGAACGCGGTTTAGTGGCGAGAAACTTCGGACTAGTCCCGGCCTCGCCGACCTTGATCTGCTCCAGAAGTTCCCTCTGGAGCATATCGATCTGCGCAGCCGACATTGGCCCGCCCTTCTCAGGATCGCTAACCACGGCGATCCAACAGCTTCTTTGTGGTGGCCTTTCCTGGTCTCTCTTCCGAGGACGAGGAAGAAGAGCTCGAGCGTTTTTTTGCCCTCTCGTGCTCCATCCGCAAGTTTCTTGCTGTTTGTTGGCCTTCGAACATCTCGTTGCCCTCCAGGGGAGTTTCGCAGAGAGCTCTAGCTTCCTTGAAGCTCTTACCCCTCTCCATCCACCACGTCAGCCGTTTTTTGCTGGCGCAAGACAGACTTTTCGTGCTCTTTTTCTTTGGCTCTGCAGCATGTACAGCGTCGCCGTCCGTGGAGGCCGAAGCCTCCTGGCTTGCTCCACTGTCGTCTGCAAACTCTTCACAGGCATTGTCGGCCCTGGGAGCTTGCGAGTCCTGGCCAACGCCGCCATGATCGTGGACTGGAGTCACTACGACGGCACAGCCGGCCTCAGGGATTCGTGGTCCTAGCAACTGAATCAGCCTCTGAGATTCCTTTGGAACCAGAAAGTCAAGGTTTCACAAAAGTAAAAGTGAAGTCATCAGAGGTTGATGTAAGCGAATCAATCGCGTTAAGCAAACCTTGGGTGTTGTTTTTTATTAGTGTAAAATAAATAGAAGAATTTAAATTCATTATTAATCCCACGAGTAGCAAGGGAAATAAGAAGTTCATCTCCGCAGATCCCCGCATGCGGAGAGAAGGCTAAGTAGACCTCAAGATCGCCTGTTATCGAGGCCCTTCCGTTTGCGACCAAGCACCCCCTTGGCCATGCATCCCTGGGAACGGGTCGGATGACACATGTGGATTGGGGATTTTTGGAGTCCAGGTTTACTCCTCCAGGGATGGGCAGGAGTTGAGGATGGGTAAGGATACGACTGGGTTGGGATGTAAGAGGTTCGGCGTAGGTTTCAGTTGCGTCTGTTTCTGAGGGAACCCTATACAGCCTTGCCTTGGGGATCTATGCGAACTCAGCACTCCTCCCAAGGCCGTTTGCCAGACACGCCACCGGATAGGTAACGTGGATAGGTGTACGTCTAATTCATGCAGATGAGAAAGCTAAGCGGTGCAAAAGCAAAGCAGTGCGTGATGACTTAGACCTACCCCCGCCCTTGCAAAGCGTTTACCTATCCATTAAAAAAAAGGAGAAATAAAATATGTGAACTGGTTTTCGTGTTATGGTGAACTGGTTTTTAAACCGCAAATTGTTGTCAATAGAAAGTGCATATTCAATTTTAAGGGATTTGCTGATAAAAAAGAAATTTTCAAGGTTGAATTTGATAGATGATAACACTTATGCAGCTAAAGTGCGTTAGGTACTTTAACACCTCTTCAGGGGGCAATATAAGTGAAAGACGTATCTCTTCTGTGAGGTGTATATTTATCTAAATATATAAAAGGAGAAACTGACTGACTGACTGACATATCAACGCACAACCTAAACGGCTAAACGTAGGCACTTGAAATTTGGAAGGGACGTAGCTTAGGTACCGTAGAGGTGCACTAAGAAAGGATTCCCGAAATTCCCACGGGAACGGGAATTAGCGGGAAAATCCTTTTGTATGAAAAATCTAAACCGCTTAAGTTAGACGCTTGAAATTTGGCATGCAGGTACCTTAGTAAACTTAAAGCTTAGTTGCAACAGGATATTGCAAAATTCCCACGGGAACGGGAGTTAGCGGGAAAAAAACTTCACGCGGTTCCCGAAGTTCACGCGGGCGAAGCCGCGGGCGGAAAGCTAGTGTATGATATACGAGCACTTCCATACAATTTCGTTTTATTACACTTATACAGGTGTCCCAAAAAATAGTCAAGCGGAATTCCTGAGGTAGACCATCACCAGGGGCATCCGAATCACCCCCATGTATGTTCTACGATTTTTTGTAGTTTAGAAGTTACAAGGCATTTTATTACTTTTTTCATAATTTCTACCTGGCATCGAATTTTATTTAAACCATGATCCACAATGCCAAGGTTCTTTTTAATTTTTTGTGGTGGTACCTGATATTGTTATTATCAATTACCGCCAAAAGTCATATTCATAAATGTTCAAAAGAAAGAGAAAAAATAATAATATTAGATGCCAGGTAGAAATTATGAAAAAAGTAATAAAATGCCTTGTAACTTCTAAACTACAAAAACTCGTAGAACATATATGGAGGTGATTCGGATGCCCCTGGTGATGGTCTACCTCAGGACTTCCGCTTGACACAATTTTTTGGGACACCCTGTTTAATTAATCACATACGAATCACTTTATTTATAACGCCTGAAAAAGTGCCATTTGCACGCCTATGATCGCATACATGAAATTACTCCGCGAGATCTCTCCTAAGAATGTCGGAAGACCAGATCTTCAATCATTTCGAATATTGACATCGAACACCATTTCAAATCTTTAAAATGATATTCGAATAATCTTCTTCGAAATGACCGATTGGGAAAGGAGTTGCGTTATGCCAGATCCTCCATGAAGGTCTGCATACCACAGTACCTAAGAATATGGCACGCACATTCTGCAGTACATCAAATGTAGGTAGTTGTTGCGACGTCTTAAAATCTGCACCCTGTCCTGTATTCTATTGGTAAAAATCCTTCTAAGTATGTCTATCTATTATTGTCATTTTTATACAGTATCGAATCGAATGACTTAGAATACCCGAACATTTTTTCTTCCTAATATAACTTTCTTATCCTTCACCAGCGGGCGGACACGTCGACGATTTACTCAATGGCGAAAACATCATGCATTCTTTAATTCTCATATTTCTGACTTGCTTTTCTTCAATTGGAGTTACAGCCTGCGCATTAGCTGATTATTCGAATGAAATCAAAGATGTCGGCGTTCAATACAGTGAGTATTGAGATTTATTGTAACACAAACAGTAGAGTAGGTAACAAACAAGTTAGCCACAACGAACTTCTTAAGGCGACTTCAGCACCTAAATTACGGTTTTATGGTGCGTAGATCAGCATGACGCACTGCATTAAATTGAAGAAAAAAAATACTACGGTAATATTCAGGACATAAACTAGATAAGTAGTTTGCTGAAAACATGATTCAGCACTTTTGGTTCGATAGAAAAAGCTCACAAAGTCACCTCTAAATATCCAATATTGTGTATCTTTTAAGCTGTAAAAAACGATAGTAAAATGTACACAGGAACTTGAATTTGCTATATAAATGTTCGTGACTGAACACTCTCGATAAGTAGTTAACGCATTTTTCGATTTAAGTTGTTAACTTTCCATAAATCTCATTTTTCTAACTTTAGAGCATGTTGTTACGCACACGCGCTTTCATAGTCCGTAAACTTCGTGTATCGACACTGTTCGCACTGCCGGCCCAGGCCTGTTGAGAGACGGAGATGGCACTATTCCTATGTGTGCTGCCTTTATCGGGTGCTGTAGTCGCCTTAAGCTTCCCCGACACGATCATTTGCAAATAGGGGATTTTTTATTCGCAGGTACACTGTGGGTACTGCCCTTGTATGGAGAGTGTATGAAGTCTGAGAACTATAGGCACTTGATGTAAGTTAGACTTTTTCATAACAATTAACAACGGCATGTAAGTATTCTCTTCAAGTGCCATATGTCTATCTGGTGTTTACCAGCTGGTGAACAAGTGGTTTAATACCTAGTATAGGTAAACATCTCAGAAAGACTTCTGTCATTTTTTTCGATCTGTTACAGAAGCATATTCAAAGTAGGTAAAGCTCTGGCACGCGAAGATGTATGAAAATTTCACGCACACTTACGTACCTCTACGCTACATCTACAAAAGATATTTCATAGAGCGTACATCTACAAAAGATATTTCATAGAGCGTAGACAGTGACGATATGCAGATTCACATGCGTTAGATCTGTTCTGGGATTCACTTAACTTGATACACTTATGAAAACAGTGTTACTCATGTATTAATAGAAATGTAAATAGGTTTCTTGTGTTCAAGGTCAGCTTTATTATATTTCGGAGTCACGCTGTCTTACATGATTGTAGCAAGCATGTGTTTCAAGACTGCAATTCACATCATCTTTGAATACAGGTCCAGTTTGATGTAAGTACTTTAAGGCTTGAATTACAGAAGGAGACTCAAGTCTTGATCTATACTTAAGTATTGATTGTCTCTTTCTCTCACTATCAAAATGACAAATACGACTCAAGCATAGATCAGAGTCTGAGTCGCGTTCTGTAAAACGGAGCTTAGAAGCTTTTTCTTTTTCATATGTATATTGCCCGTTTTACTAGAGCTCCGAGAGAGTTAACCCGTGACACCCGCCATTCTTTATCCGATCGGATGACACTGAGCTTTAATTAAGAGATATTGTCCGGGACCAACACCAACAGCTTACGCGTTAGCTGCGTTAAGCAGACGCTTACATTCGATTTTAAAATACAAAAATACTTATTGTACGTGCTTTGAAACATGGTTTGGTTGTCCAAATTCGACAATGGCTCCGTGCTCTTAGAGATTGTTAATTGACAGTGCTATATACAAGTGTCCCAAAAAATAGTGTCAAGCGGAAGTCCTGAGGTAGAACACCCCTTGGAGAATCCGAAACACCCCTGACCTGAACAACTTAAAAAATTTTTAAAAAAATTTAGGCCTCTTTTGAGATAGGTATTTATTTCGCAACTCAATTTTCATGAATTGTACTTTTATGCTTAAAAAATTCGTCTACGTAACTTTGATGGAAGTTTTAAAAATGATGGTCCAAAGTAAAAAATTACGGTCAAAATTACTCTCAAAATTTCAGTAAAAAATTCATAACTCGAAAACTATAAAAAATTGCTGAACATACATGGAGGTGTTTCGGATGCTCCAAGGGGTGTTCTACCTCAGGACTTCCGCTTGACACTATTTTTTGGGACATCCTGTATACAGGGCTTCAGGTAAATGTCTTTTAACCTCTCGGGTGCTAAATCAGTCATAAAACTGAACAACTTTCCCCAAGGAACATAGCTCAAAGTACGAAAAAAAAAATTTGATCTCCCATACAAAATGCGCTATTTGCTGATGAAGTTTGTATAAGATATCAAAATTTTTTTTTCGTATTTTGACCTATGTTTCTTGGGGAAATTTGTTCAGTTTCATGGACTGATTGACCACCCGAGAGGTTGAAAGAGATTTAGCTAAAGCCCTGTATTTTTTAGGGTAATTTTTTTATCGCTATACAAATTTTTCTTACGGTGTCAGTAACGTTAATAGAACGTAATTAAGGAGAAAAAAAATTTTTTTCCAAAATTTTCAGATTTTGATACCCCTTCTTAACGTCTTAGAGGATGAATTTTGTAAAACGCAGAAACACTGATGTCACAAATTGTATTGATTTATTTTCATACTTCAGACGATCTAGCTTGAAATATTTACCTATATGAAAATTGAAAAAAATTTTCATAAAGTTTACGTACAAAAAATTTGGATAGTGATAAAAAAATTACCCTGTATAGTTTTCCGATCCGGACAAACGTTTTTGTGTAAGTACATACCTAGACCTGCATTTACGTGTTTAAGTAATATTGTAGCTATATTTGTGCCCCGGTTTAGTGTGGTCTGTCGTTTATTTATTATGTTTTTATTTATAATTTTAGAGTTTATGAGCACTACTTGGTTTCTACGATATTTATTGTGTGCATGATATTTACCTTCGTGTTTACAAGTGAGTAACCACCATTGTAATTTTATACTATTATACGCTACGAGCACTCAACCCTATCTAAAGACGTAATACAAGCGTAATACATGCGAATTTGAAAGAAAACGATTTTGTCAACTAGGTGCGAAGTATTCCGAAGAGATTCCGAACACGATCGCTAGGGCGTGCCTTATATATCAGTGACTAGCCACTGAAGAGTTGACAGGTTCGGGTCTCTATATAGGGTTGAGTGCTCGTAGATTATACGTTTTTGGAAACGGCTGTAACATAAAATTCACAGATAAGAAGTGTTTTGGAAAAAAAGTCGATTTCCAAAAATTATAGAGCTGTAAGGAATAAGGCTGCCTTTTTATTTGTGTTCCTTTCCTGTTTGTAATTATGTCCAATATCACGCAATACTCTTTATAAAAATGACCACTAAAAAAAATTTGCCATTTCTGTAATTTTTAGTTTTAAAACATGTAATCTAATAAGCTTAATTGTAATATTTTGTCAGTACCGGATGGAGTGTTGCTCTTGGACTGCATGGAAAGCTTAACAACGAGGATAACAATGCCAACAATTGTGGTGTTGGAGACAGTTGCTATACTCTACGTGTACAGGTCCCATGACTTCATTTCCGACATGAACCTGGCTACTGAATTCAACACTTGTACAGGACGCTTGCAATTTTCGTGGAATGTGTTGCCGTTTGTAGTCCTAGTAAGTACAGCTTATTAAAGTACATTCATCGAGCGCTATCACTTTTATAAGTGGCATGGGAAATAATCATCGGCACAGAGTCCATTAGTACAGCTGGGCCACACTATAAAATGTAATGTTTGACTGTGCCTAGAATTTCTGATCATTTGTCGATTACGATTCGCAAAAAGGAAAAGTTTTCGGGCTCGCGTTTAAAAGTTATCGGGGGTTTTTTCAACTTAATATGTCTTGATATGAGGAAGCTCGCTAGGAGACTGAAGATGAATAACCTTTACCGACGTAGACGAATACGTGGAACCCTTGTTGTGATCCTATAAAGCACGGAATTTTATTGACTGCAATGATTGACTTGTTTTTTATTTTATTTCAGGTAATTATCATCACAGAAATTGTATACTTTGCGGGGAATCCACTGCCCGCACCGATGTTGGGACTAGCCTCAATTTCAGTGTTGTTCATCCTGCTATTGTTACCCATTCGAGCCCTGTTCAATTGGTACAAATATTTTCCTGGAGCACAACGACAAGACAGAGCGAAGCCTGGAGCACAACGACAAGACACAGCGAAGCCTGGAGCACAACGACAAGACACAGCGAAGCCTGGAGCACAACGACAAGACACAGCGAAGCCTGGAGCACAACGACAAGACACAGCGAAGCCTGGAGCACAACGACAAGGCACAGCGAAGCCTGGAGCACAACGACAAGGCAGAGCGAAGTAACTTTTAAGTTCTTCATACTGTCTTAACAGAAACTTAAAAAATGAAATAAAAAGATCACTGATTGAAAATAATTTTTTATTTTATCAATCATTTAAAATATATAAATACCTATAGAATCTTTGTACAATGCATTAGATATGCGATACACTGATGATTGCTGTTATGCTATAACCTCGTGGTGAGATTCGCATAAACTTAAAACATTGAAATTACGACGAGAGGTTTGACCGACACTAGATACAAAAACTATTTACACTATCCTAAGTATCCAAATACTCTCGCAATCCAAAAACATTGGCATTCAGCAAACTAGCCATTTACATAAAGCGACAACGCTCAATGGCAGATGGATTATGTCAATATAATTAGACACATCACTACTATAACCTACAATGCCTATTTCACGATTAAATTAAAATATCACAATATGTACAAATTGTCGCGACTAAATCTCGATAAAACATTTATGTGTGCCATACATACATAAAGATTAGAATGAAACAGAAACGTCGCAAGATTTCATGTATCACATACTTACAGTTGCTAGTTTAAATCATTCACTAGGACCATTCTTGTAATTTACAGTTAACAATATTACAGTCAATATTAAAATCATGATCAACGAATATTCACAAATATATTATTTTATAGATTGATAAAAATTGAGTCAGCATTCGCTTTAGAAGTGATTGAATATTCTCATTACTATAAAAACTAGTATTCGACTTATGGATATACCATAGAATGTTGCATTAAATATATTCAAAAATTCACTAAATCTCCACATAAATTCAATCGTACAAAGGCACATCTAGCACTCATTCAATCAACGCCAACTGACACTTTATTTTATAAATTAAAAGTAATCTCATTTTCACCAATATTTCGATTAGCACTGGTATTTTACATTAGCAATATCAGAAGGTTATTTAACAATCTAACATTTACTTTGTTTGATAAGTCACCATCGACAAATTTGTCTTCAAATGATGAAGGCCTAAACTTTGTTACGATATGTAATTTTTACGTCCGTTCCCAGTAGTTCAACTTTTTGTTAAACCGGTTGTACTACTGCGACTTTTTTGTCTCATTAGTTCAACTAATGGCGGCTGGTTGAACTATTGGGACTGTTCATTTCCCGGTAGTACAATTATCAGCGGACGATTGAACTACTGGGACTGTTAAGGTCCCGTTAGTTCAACTAACTGAACATACACAACCCAACAGTCAAATTAGAAAATGTACAGCTTTAAAGTCAAATGTAATCCTGCGATACCGCTCACATTTTGTTACTCCTAACGCATTTGCTTTACGCTATAGGCGATTTATCAAAAAACAATTAAGTAGTTCAACTAGAAATCAGTACCCTACCATATAACACCATGTTTTGAGAGAAATTACAAAAAAAAGTGAGGATATTCATATTAGGGGCCATCCAAGGTGCGAAAGTATTTTATGGATGGCCCCTAATATGAAAATCCTCACTTTTTTTTGTAATTTCACTCAAAACATGGTGTTATATGGTAGGGTACTGCTAAATGGTACTGATTTATAGTTGAACTACTTGATTGTTTTTTGATAAATCGCCTATAGCGTAAAGCAAATGCGTTAGGAGTAACAAAATGTGAGCGGTATCGCAGGATTACATTTGACTTTAAAGCTGTACATTTTCTAATTTGACTGTTGGGTTGTGTATGTTCAGTTAGTTGAACTAACGGGACCTTAACAGTCCCAGTAGTTCAATCGTCCGCTGATAATTGTACTACCGGGAAATGAACAGTCGCAATAGTTCAACCAGCCGCCATTAGTTGAACTAATGAGACAAAAAAGTCGCAGTAGTACAACCGGTTGAACAAAAAGTTGAACTACTGGGAACGGACGAATTTTTACACCACTCACATCATTTTTACAGCGCCCCGGGTCGTGGGCATGCGCTGTTGTGATCCATGATTCAACAAGAAGTACGTGATCCAACAAAAAATTGTACAGACAGCAGCACGTCAGGTTACCCATTTGCACTACGAAAGCCGGCGCTTTTACAAGCGAGATAAAAGCGACGTCAAGGTCAAAATGTACAGCCTGATATGCTGCCGTGTATACATTGTGCACCGAGAGGAAAAAGTTACCAATTACTAACGAGTGTGGAATCGAACTTTTTCCTCAAGTAATAAAAGTACTTTACACCTACAAGGAAATTTTAACATTGATTTGATCTACTTAGTCGGTCGAAACGATGTCAAAACAAAAAATGAATCAACAAATAATCTTTCCGAGCAGGTGTTCTTGTCTTCCTAAGAGCTAGTTGGCTAATGTTACAAAATGTTTGATCATATTTATCGTACAGGAAAAAACTACAATGGGAATCATAATTTTTAGTTAAAGAACAACAAGAAAGAATATTTTTCATATATGATAAAAATCTTTAAAAAAGTTATGTTGCCATTAATTGGTAACGTTATCCAACAGCTTTTGGAAAAAGAAATGGGTTTCATTGGATCATTTGTAAGTATGTGTATAGGTTTTTGTGACTATGTCTAGTAAAAGGTACCACTCTGAGGGTAGCCAATAACTACTGTAAGATTCGTGATTTCACTCACGTTACTGAAAGTTGGTTTTAGGCCTACAGTACAGGATCGAAAAATTGTAGAGCAGCGATACCTTTGATTGATTCGCTTGTATTTTCAAATTGTTTAATCACTGGAATCCTTCTAAAGTTATCAATTTACTTTCACGATACCACCGGTTCCATATATTGGGCCAGCGGCTTTTCACCGCAGGCGTTTTCGACATTTCAAAGCTGCCAAATAGGTTGGCAATCGAAGGTTAAATACTATCCTCGGAGTGGTAAGTACCTTTTAATTTAGCTAGTGACTAGTGGTTGCGGTGGTTGCGTTGGGCGCGTCGTCAGAAGCGTCGGAGCGCGGCGGCGGCGGCGGCCTTACGCGTGGGCTGCACCGACAGCGGGGCCACCAGCACTTCGCCGCCCGCACCCGCGCCCCCGCCCCCGCTTGTACCCATCTCCTGTGAACACACAATAAATAAATAAAAATAAACGCTACACACTCAAAACGCCCACACTAAGTTTTCCCTTATGCCGTGGCATAAGAATAACAAATAATACGAGTATAGAAGCAGAACTCCCGCCCGTCGAGCGCTCAAGGCCACGTTATTTGCCTATCGTTTGATTTCTGTTGAACCGAGACGCCAGTCAGGGCGCGCACAAATTTTTATGTTGAATTGAAACTTTTTAAATAGAAATGATTAAATATTTTAAATTCGTTTTTTAATATACCTACCCTAGTTTCTAAAGTGCAATTTTGAAACTTTGTATAGGATTTTTTTTTAAATTAAAATAAAGTTAAAAATAAAGGAATGGTTTTATTGTGTAAATGTTCCTTTATTCAGTATTATAAAGTAAAGTACTTTCCCTCCAGGTAGCATTGAAAATCTCCACCATGTATAATCGAATAAGGCAATCTGATATTCAGTGAGAAAAAAATTGATACCTACCCAGACACAGATATCTCTTTGTCTGAGCCTATGTGATTTCATCATCAAGTCCGAAGAATGTTATTTGTATGAACATCACAAGAATTTTTCGCAATTATCGAAACCGTTCAAAATTTTTGTATTTTTAACGGTTTTACTTTTAACTGAAGGCATTGAGAGAGCTCTTCGCTTAAATCGTTAACATATAAGGCATGCAGTATAGGTAATGATTGTGTCGTGTCACTTACATTGATATTATTGCACGACGCGAGCCGCATCCGCTCGAGTTGCGACGCGGGCGTCAGGTTGGACGTGGATCCGAACGGAGAAATCATCGACGACATGGCTCGTTTCAGCTTTGACGGTGTCTTGTTGAACGAAAGCGCGCGACCCACCTAACAGATAACCGTTGTATAAGCAACTTTCATAATACATATAAATTATTATTCTATTATTCAGCAAATAATAGAACGAGACAATTATGGACACAAAAACATATTTACAAAAGAGACTAAAATTATTCACTGCATGGAAAAACCCTAAGAATAACAAATAATACGAGTATAGAAGCGAAACTCCCGCCCGTCGAGCGCTCAAGGCCACGTTATTTGCCTACCGTTTGACTTCTGTTGAATCGAGACGCCAGTCAGGGCGCGCACAAATATTTATGTTGAATTGAAACTTTTTAAATAAAAATGATTAAATATTTTGAATGAGTTTTTATTATACTCTAAAGTGCAATTTTGAAACTTTGTATGGGATTTTTGTTGTAAAGTCGGGAATAATTTGAATTGAAAAAAACTTTGATATTGCAAGATATATTTTTATCGACAGTTGTCACTGTTCCATATAAAATTCAAATACAATCATGCTTAATTAAAATTATGGGACAACTGTTTTTTTTTTCAAGTGAATATGTTGGTCTGATTGTAAAAAGTGAGCTTAGGTGTATCCATTAGTACATTCATAACTTTACATACGGATTTTGTGCTCTTGAACAAACCTTCAGCTCTAGGACTATAAACGTAAATTACAAACCATTTTTATACATCAAAATTCGGAACATTTTAATGATTTTGTTCTAAAGTGTAGGGATTCAACTCAACGAATCAAAAATTAGGGAGGTTCTAAAGACCACGGGATCAAAGTAACGAAAAACGTGCGTACTATTGCTAAAGTGGAGAACAAAATCAATAATAAGATTCGGTGCATGCTCAGTTTCTCATTTAATGTAAAATATGAAGATACTTATATAAAATATTGTAGTGGTAACCATACGTCCACGTGGTAACCCTACTCCGCGGACTACTGCGGGGCGTTACAGGGGGAAGGGCGCTGTAGGTACGCAATTAGCGGTTGGTGCACCCGCAAAGGAGATTCGCTTCTATACTATTATTTGTTATTCTTATGGAAAAACCCTTATTGAGAGAAATTTAACTCCATGCAATTGTGAAAAGTTGGACATATTATTTACAGGTTTTTGTGCTATACAAATTTCTAAGTACAGAAGGTTTTTCAATACGCACAATCACTTGTATCATTAGGTATTAAAGTTAATTAAAGGTTATTTGATTGGTTAAAATAACAAAAATAAATTATACAGACAACACAACTGATAAGTATTTGGATGGTGTAGTAAAAAGATGATGAAGACGTTATGTTTGTGGAACATTCCAGAACCCCAGGTATGGCACGCTCACGAGAAAACGGTTATTCACAAATGAATTAAAGCGAAGCATTAGATGAGACTTCCACTCCTCAGGACCGCCCGTGGAATCACGGGACATCTGTACGTTCTCAGAGCCCATCTCTCACTCAACAATCCACAACGCTACAATGACGCTTCGTATTACAAAAAGCTCCATGTCAGTCATATACAATGTTTTATTTCATGAACACTGATTCCTGTGTTTGTGCAGTGCTGATTTAGATCCTTAACCAGATGGTGGTGATTTTAGAATTTAGAAGAAGAATATGATGCAAATACTCTAGCATATTTGACGAGAGACGCTGTTAAGGAAAAATTAAGTAAACAAAAGTCCGAGGCAGTGCAAAGTTTTATTTCATAAACAACGAATTGCATCGATCAAAGACAAGGAAGCAGTTTGTTACACTCGAAAATACCGTGAGTACATAAAGACCCATGAAAATAAAGCGACTCGCTAAATATGCACAAGTGAAGAAACGTTTCCACGAAGTGTCGGGCACGTGCCGTATTTTGTTTTTACTGTAACGCAAGGAAGTTGTTAATTTTTTGTGTGAATATTGAATATTTCAGATTTGATTTACTGGAATTTTATGACAAACTAGTCACAAAATTTTCTATAGGGGCGGGCGTCCATTAATTACGTGAGGCGTTTTGAAGGGAGGGGGTCGGGCCGGATCTCACTTAATCTCACATGGAGGAAATATCAGGGTCTCTGGAAATATCACGTAATATTTTCTCCAAAAGAAACAGTTTAAAATTGCGAGAAAGCTAAGTTAAGCCAACTAAGCCATGTTGCTCCGGTAGCCACTCTTAAGACTACTCATGAGTTCCCGTAGACTGAACAATCATTTTTTTAAAATTTATATTGGTAATTCTAGTTTTTTTTGTTCGATTACGAAAATAAGTTTAATAATAATCAGACAAATTATGAAAGTTTTAATAAATCACAAATTAACGTATTTACACTATAACTAAGCATTTTCATAAAACTCATGTGAAATAATGGGGGAGGGGGGATGTCGAGACAAATCTCACGATTTTTTGACCCCTTCACCAGAGGGGGTGGAGGGGTTAAAAATCGCCAAAAACACCGTACGTAATTAATGGACTCCTCTTCGTTGGTGCCAAATAAGAAGACAAACGGTGGTTTTTACCTATAAGTAGGTATTATGCTTGTATATTTTTTGACTATCGCATAGGAATTTACTTGATTTTCCAGGGTTATACGAACAGTATAATCCTAGTAAGATGAGCGGGACATTGTGATATTAAATTATACTCTGCGTCAGATAGGACGGCGAAAGGTGGCTATTACGTTACAAAATAGTGGGCACGACTCTTGTTTCAGCACAATTCCCATCTAATTTGGTAAGATAAAACTGTTCGCATTACTCTGTCAAATTAAATGAAACCTATACGAAAGGGAATACTATATACAGGGTGTAAAGGACAGCTTAGCAAATACTTAAATGGTGGAATCTACCCATAACTATTATCAGCTATAAGTAATTATTTTTTCTCGGAAACGTCACGTTAAGGAGTTTTCATTATTTAACTACTTTGGCGCTACGCGCCCCGCGCGCGATTTCATGTTTTACATTGTTATAATTGTTTTTTATTGCAAAATGGAGTATATTCGATTAAATAATAAAAAATGTAAGCAGAAAATATTAAAAAAACATGAAAAAAACTAAACAATTTCCGGAGAAAAATTTGACTGGAAAGTCATTCAAATTGATTGTCTGAGTCCAGGGTTTCAGTTTCTGCTTAGCTGTCTTTTACACCCTATACAGGGCTATAGGTATCTCTCTTTCAACCTCTCGGGTGGTTAATCAGTCCATGAAACTGAACAACTTCCCCAAGGAACATAGGTCAAAATACGAAAACAAATTTTGAGTTCCATACAAACTTCATCAGCATATAGCGCATTTTGTATGGGAGATCAAAATTTTTTTTTCGTATTTAGACCTATGTTCCTTGGGGAAGTTGTTCAGTTTCATGGACTGATTAACCACCCGAGAAGTCGAAAGAGAGATACCTAAAGCCCTGTATATAAAATTGGAGGTCCTGATTCATTGACTCATAAACGCCCAGCCCAAATCCTTAGACCTAGAAAGCTGTTTGGCATAAAGGTGTCTTTTATGATGTAGGCAAGCGCACTAAGAAGGGAATTTTCGAAATACAACCCCTAAGGGGGTGAAATGGGGGTTCAAAGTTTGTATGGAGAAAACAATTTTTTGGGACATTTTGACTCGAAACTTTGTAAAGATATACCTTGAAGCAATTAAATGGATACGTGTTTCGCGATTTTTCGAAAATCATCTCCTAAGGGTTCAAGAATGAAATGGGTGACTAAGAGTTCTTTGCGTGAGCGAAGCCGCGGACAAAAGCTAGTACTATATAAGCGTAGTACACACTTATTACGAAGCGCAATAGCCACTTTTCGCCTTCCTATCTGACGCGGAGTTTATCTTGCAAACGTTATACCTATACATACACTTTATAACATACACTTGACAGCATTATCTGGCGCAGAGTATACAAAATACGTCACGAGCTCGTCAAAGTGGAAAAACTTTGTGCTTTGTGAACACAGGAAGCAGTGGCGGATGGCTTGGTCGATATGAGTGGGAGTTTAGAGGAGTGCGGTGGGCGTGGGCAGACCTGTGCGAGTAAGTGAGCGCGCAATACCCATGTGTCTAGCAGCGGGCCCGCGGGGTCGGCGCGCAGCCAGCCTCCCAGCCCGGCCAGCGCCTCCAGCTACAACACAATACCGCTCCGAACTTACTACATACCACTTCAGCCTTTATTCTCTTCTTTTCCCTAGCGCTTTGTCCAGTTTCTTATTCGAGGTACGCCTGACTATTTTTCCAGAACCTAGCATAGCTTAAATAGACGCGGGAAATAATTTTGTCATGTTTATGTGGTTCTGCCTCTTTCGTAATGACGGTATGCGAGAGGTAGGAACGTGATACAAATGACAGAATTATCACACGCGTCTATGTTAGCTACGTACGTAACTACCCTTATCTCTGAACAATGTAAAACAGGGTCGCAATCCGCGTCTGTCTGTTTATCTGCTAACTTCTATACCACGCAACCGATTTAAATACGGTTCTCACTGTCATTAAGGAGTATAACGATGCTTCATTGGACCTGCATGAATAATTACACTTTATACTGTGTTTCTCTTGCCTAACATTTATGGACATACATTTGGTTGTGAATAAAATTACGGAAGGCGGGACTATTGATAATGAAACTCCGGCTTATTAACATTTCTAACGTCAATGGGCAATGAGTGCATTAGGTACAAATGCTTTATTTGTATGTACATGATAAATTCCCATGTGCCAAATACAAAACTACTGCTTGTTGATATGTATTCCCTTTTCATCTTCACAGTGCAGTGCAATAAACTACTCTTGAATGTTTCTGAAATGCTATTGTGCAAAAATGAACCTAAATTATTTAGAACTATGAACTATTTAGCCTCTATTCAAGTAAGTACATTAATCTAAACGATTGAATTAGATGAATGACTAACGATTGTTATTCACGGTTAAACGTCGACAAATCGGACAATACTTGACAATTACACGTTCATGCCTTAGTTACACCGACGTTAACAATATCTTCAAGACCGCAATAGCGTTTCTTCTATTAACTTGTTTACGGTAGTTATGACAATTAACATTAAGTTTATGATTACCAATTCCTCACTATCGTTATTGCTAAATTCAGGCTAGAAGCTAAGTACATTGCTATTCTATCATGCTTTTTTTTCTATTTCGTTAAAATGTTTTGTTCCGAATATCAAATCGGAATTTGTTTTATTAATCGGTCAGTAGTGTAATGCCTAACAAATATCCACGCCATACTTTTACTTTAATGGATCAGATACTCTATCAAGCAAACTGGTCATCAGATAATCGTTTTTTTTCATAACTAAATATTAAAATATGTAATCGTTTCTCAGCCTGTACCCGGAGCAATAAGGAAATCAAAACAAATTAATTCAGAAATGATGATGAGATGTCTTTCTGAATACGTCATTTCACCACTCATTACTGCAAAAGGTCCTTTTGTAAATCTAACTCGTGGATCCAAACAGATCCGCCTGGAACGGATCCAAACTATAATAAAATAAATAATAGACCAAAAAGTAATGCCAAAGGGTTGAGAAACGATTCTAGCTACGTCAACAGTTAATCAAAATAAGCAAAACAACATGTCTACCTTGATTCTGGTGCGTGCTGCGAATTTGGACACCTTGGATAGCGTGCTGAGTGCCAAGTCACTCGTATCGATGTCGAGCTGATGGGACTCTAAGCACGCTAAGAATTTATCCTGTGAATGAAGTCAAATGACTAGTTAAGACAAAATATTTAAAGTAAAAAAATAACACATGCTTTTTATACAACTGCACGCTCATTAAAGCATGTGAGCTCTCGTAGAAAAAAAACAATAATATTACCGCGTCGGCTTTGCACACAGTGTTGGCCATTTGGCGACATAGCTGTCGTAGGAAGTGCGTTTTATCGACGGTGTCATCTGTTATCATAAACGAATATAGTTTCTCCTTCAGTTCTTGGTTGCTGCGGCACATCAACGCAAAAACATTGTGACAATCTGTAAATTAGAATTACATTTTGTCTTAGAGTAAATTACACTAATAAAACTACAGTAAATTTTCTAATTAAATTCTGAATTAGCCCTGACTTCTGTCTGACTTCTGGCTTTTAAATGATATAACTCTTGACCACTTTACAAAGAGCGTTGGGTGAAAATTAAATGTTACCTTCAGCTTCTCTGATATCGACGACGCGTTTGACGGTGCTGAGCGGCATGAGCGATATGTGTCGGTACGGTTTGCTGGAGCCTATCCTCATCGTGCCCGTGCCGTTTGTAGGGCTCTTACTGTTGAACCCCTGTAAATTAATAAACACTTAAAATGTCTATTAACTCATTCTACATTTTAAAGCTATGCTTTTGTCAGTAGAGTTATCCAATCAGGCTTTTTCTCTATTCTCTGCTAGTTTTTTGACTTTTTGATAAGATTTTTTCTTTGACCTTATCAACGTAACTTTATCTTAACCGTGGATCCCGCTGGCTTTAATTTTTCCTTCCATGATGCTCTTTGAAAAAACATCATATAAAGATTCTTGTCATTTTTTCCCTTATGTATTAAACAGTTTTTGCTCATTCATTACATGACATCATTTGGGCTTGTCACGATGGCAATAGCAAAAAATTAAAATATAGCTAAGAACCATCTCAATCACGTCAGCTTTCAAATAAAAAACCGCATCAAAATCGGTCCATTCGTTTAGAAGCTACAATGCGACAGACAGACACAGATACACACTTTCCTGCCAGGAATGTTTGTAGAGGGTTAAAAAGTCCCTACGATGTTTGAGAAAAGGGACGAAACAGGGGCTCTACTCTGTAGTATCTACGACCAAAATTTCGAAGCGTCGAATGTCAGTACATCTCTGTCTCGCGTTATACAGATGACAGTGACAGGTCACTACAATTATCAGTCGTCCATCGATCGTAGATAGTACAGAGCCCCTGAGACTAGGCGTTTTTCTCGAACGGAAATGCTACGTATCTATTATACTCACTTTGGATCTCTTTTTACACACTTCCATGGTGTCTGTGAAGAGGAAGAGGACGAGATGGTCCCCGCGTCCTGACAACTCTTTGGATAGTTCCACTACCTCGCAGCGAGAAACGAACGACCGGTGGGATGACACTAGGTGCGCCTACAAACAAAATAAATTGTGCAACAAGTTGGAATTTGAAAATTTTATATGGGGAAAGTTAATACCTATTCAGTTTCCATACTAGATCAGAATATTTAATGAACTAAAATTAAGTGTCAGTGTAAATTGATAAATAATAATAAAATCGTATTTCTTTCGCTTACCGGGCACTGGTCGATGTCGTTGTAAATGTCGAACATCTGCAGCTGTCCCTCAGTCTTGCGTTTGTCTTCGTTGATGTGCGACATCACCTCGCGCAGTCCAGCTAGAGCAGACACGAGCGCGCCGTGGTCTGGGTTGCTTTTGTGCGTGTGCTTTAGTATATCTGCCGAAAAAATGTCAATACAGTGGAAGATCTTTTTCTCATCATGTAGGTATAGTCGAGTGTGTGGCGAATTTGGCTAAGCCTGGTGTCAGTTCTCAAACCGCACAATGGCCTAGGACTTGGCTTTAACGACTGTAATCAATCCACAACAATCGGGACCGACAGCTTAACGTGCCCTCAGAAACGGAAACGCTCGTGATAAATTGCCACTTTGGTAAGCCATCAGGTTTCCTGCCTCTGTGTATAATGAGATCAGCGAGTGTCACTGAGATACGAGAGGAGGGTAGTAGCTATTTATCACATAAAACTATTATGGAAATCCCTAGCTCTCTAGGTCCAATACTTTGGGCTAAGGCTTTCGTAAGTCAGTGAGTGAGTCACTAGTTTTGGTTTTAGCTTTAAGATGAGTACATTCCTTGTCTCAGGTCGCTGATATAGCGAAGTAAGTAGCAGTGTATTACGTGCCTGGGAAGGCTAAATAAGGGTAAATGATTTTCAGAAATATCCTGCCTATAAGTCACAGTCGAGCTATGTAGTTATGTTTATGTCAAGCCATAATAGGGACGCGAAAAGAACTGTTTAGTATATTAAATACAAGTACATATATGTATTGTAAAATATATTGTTTTGTTACTATTATCTTCAAAATCGTGAATAACTAACCGTCTAGTAGTAAGCTAATACTGGGTAATCGCTGCACTGGTCGTATTAAGAGTTCCTGTAAACTCTGTCTGCCACACTCTGGTTTGGTCTGGCAGATTTTCAGGAATGCATGAAATCTGAAAATAAGATAACGAACATCAGAACACATAAACACGATAAATGTCTCGCATCTTTGACTTGTTTATTATCAGGAAAGTAATTAAAACTCGTACGGTACAGTCAACGCCAAATGGAGTTTTACGTTGTCGAATGGAAAATGTGTTTATTTCTACGACTTAGAATGTTTGTGTTAAAAAAAATACGCTTTGAATGAAGATACTCGTTAATCTAATTACGAAGCTTGAAATAAAGAGTCCATAATAGTTTGTGTGCGACAACGTAATCCTTGGGAGATTTATGTTATGGCTGTTAACACGCAACGCATATGGTTTCTTCACACATCTCACGTGTTTGTGGAAATTACAATTGCACCAGGTGCACTATTACTAGCGGTATTAGTCAGCCGCTTAAAATGTAGTACACAGAGTACACTACAGCAATTAGCCCATGACAAGGCACGACCATAAAACGTGAGTTGTTTGAACCAATTTAACGGTTTTTGCTTTCAGGCTAACCTAATTTACACAGTTTACCCTATATTAACACGAATGATGTACTTTCGATTGAGTGAAACGTTCATTTCCAAAAGCAAGTCGCTGGTATCTGTATAGCTTCGATTTGTTTTTGGGAAGAATGGTGTGCTGAAAGCTAACTGTAATAGAGTCAGCTGTACCTATAGTAGGAAAAAAAAATTATCATCATAATAGTGTTGGTTGGATAATACAGGCTAGATGCATTCGATTGGATGCCAAAACCAAAATCGTCGGAATACCGAAATTTAATAGTATAATTTCAGAATACTGGAATTGATATGAATAGGCGAAAGTGTGAGTTTGTACATATACAGGACTGAACAACTTCCCCAAGGAACATAGGTCAAAATACGAAAAAAAAAATGTTGATCTCCCATACAAAATGCGTTATAAGCTGATGAAGTTTGTATGGGAACTCAACTTTTTTTTCGTATTTTGACCTATGTTCCTTGGGGAAGTCGTTCAGTGTCATGGGCTGATTAACCACCCGATAGGTTGAAAGAGATTTACCTAAAGCCCTGTAGATTCAGTTAAATGTAAATAACTAACCTGGGGTTTTCACGGTCGCACTGTTGCAGCATTTCTTTAGTATTTTCAAAGAAGTTAACAAAAGGAGGATATGCTTTCACCATGTCGGGTGTGTATTTAAGCATGATGCGGCCGATGCTGACCTCCTCGCTCCAATGCGATTGCGTAAACCGGAGCTCTTCCAGCATTCGTCTGCAATTACCAACATTTGATAGATTTTTTAGGAAACTGGAATGTGCCTACTACAACGTTATTATAGACACAAAAAAACAAAATCTCGACAATCGTGATTTAATTCCCATGTTTTCTATGATGGTCAAGCGTCTAAGCACTATGCAAATATAAAAACGTAATAAATTTATAGGTGCATTTATTAATTCGAACAAGTAAATGACTTTTCTTTCAAGTTTTGATATACTAAATCCATAATTTATAATTACAATATTAAAGAATAGTTTTACAAAACAACAATCAAAATATAACAATTTATACTTACTGATGTAATTCGTAAATAGGCGGTAAGTTTCCAAATATAATTTTGAGTTCTGTGTTATTGAGCAATGCTTGATTTTTTCCGTTACTATTGTCCTCCTCGGCCATTTCTTCCAGTGGTTGTTTGAACATCTGTAATATGGCACGTTAAAACGACATTTATAGCACACTGAAACTGTCGTTATTAAATTGAATCATTACATTACACTGCAGTGTACTTACGTTGACTATAGTGTGTAAGATTCCGACGTAGTTTGACTCAGTTTGTAATAGTTCCATGAAGACTTGCTGTCGAGGTGACATCAGCTTCCGAACCACATTATCTGGAACCTCAGACTCTATAAACATGAAACGTAAGAATTTAGAAAATTTCGATCATTTTCAAGCTTCTTTTCTCCGTTTTGTCTTTCTTTCTTTTCACTTACAAAGTCATTTTTGCTCTCGTTATTTCATCTAGAGTCAAGATAGACATACTACCCCATAAAAGTTGGGCACGGAATCTCCTAAAGTAGGAAGATTTTTAAGCGAAATATTCTTTTAACCCGATTTACTCATAATTGCTACGCTGAGCAGGCGAGTCTTACCTTCGAGTAATTGTTTTCCATCGGGTGAAGGGGTGCAGTCGAGAAGGTTTCCCGATAGGCTAAGTAAGACAGCATCGCCAACAGACGAGCGTCTTTTATTGAGGGCGGAGTCCCCGCCGCGGAGCTTGCGTTTGCGGAGTCTCTGTAGTTGTGCGGGGGTATTCCCGGCGGTGGAGGCAGCTTGCGTTGGAGTCCCCCGAGTTTGTCGTCGCTTCATCCATCCCCGTCGGCTGAGCTCCTCCAACGGAGGATCGCCTCGATACCTCATCCAAGTACTAACAAAATAGATGATTAGTTGACTTAACAGTCCAGTATATTGCCATAATTATTAAAATGGATTATAACAATGCATGCTTACGTCTTTAAATAAGTAGTCTCTCTCGTCCTGAGCCTCCTCATTCTGTACGGACGCCCAGAACCACTCCGCCTTAACTACGTGAACCCGCGCCGAACAATCCGGAGCAACAACTGTATTGTGT
>OX465248.1:12634868-12775438 GCA_949987775.1 Aproaerema taeniolella
AGCCCACCCCTTCGTGCAAGACCTAAGATGTCTAAGCTTCTAAACGTTAGGGACGTTATCATCTGAAGTAACTGCATGCATTACGGCTCATTCTTAATCAGGGAACAGATAAGACGCCGGCGTTTTTCAGGGAGCTAAGTTTTTCTATGGCATGACAAGATTAATCTAATATTTAGTATGTAGGAGTACTAAGTAAATGGGGTTAGTACCGGCAGCGATATTCCATGGCATTGCGATATGGCGCGGGCGTCGCGGGTGGGGGGCGCGGCGGCGGGCGGCGGCGGGGCGCGCGCGGCCGGCGGGGCGGGGGGGGACGGGGGCGGGGGGCAGCGGCACGCCGCCGCAGATCGAGTGCCTGTGACTCCGCAACCACACACTCTGAGGCGTTTTGAATATAACCGAATCGTCCAACTCGTCCACATCCTGTTTAACCGGGGTCATCAGCCCCGTGCTATCCACTGTATCCACTTGGACGGGAGATATATCGAGACTCATTTCGTTGAGATCCTTCTTTGGCGTAGATACGTTAGCGATGTCAGCGGGCAGGTGGCACGCGCTTACCTCCACAGTGTTTCTGTCCGTTCTTTTCTCGTATTTCTTTTTGCGTTCGCTTCTGAACGAGGCTGTGAATGACTTGACACTTCTTCGCAGCTTTGAGGCGGATTTGACAGTTTTTGACGCAAATGATATATCGAAGAACCCTGATTGTTTGCTGGTATTCATTGAGCAAATAGAAGTGTTGTCGTCCTCTCTGATTGGAGAGGAGGTGGAAGCTACGAATTCACCCGCGGGGTCTGTCGGTTTAACACTGTCTGGACTCACCGGTTCGATCGTGATATCCCCTGCAGCCTTTGACACTGAGTCTTTCTTTGTTCTCTTAAATATAGTGGGTCTGTTTTTAAACTTAAACGAGTCTTTGATTTTGAGCCGTTTGATTGATTTCCAGTTACTGTCTTCTTTGTCTGGAGATATATTTGAGTCGACCACGCTCACTTGGAAATTAGAATCGGTCGAATTACGACTTCTCTTTTTACCCGAAGAAATGGTCGTGGTAGATTGATGGAACTCTTTGCTAGCCGCAGATGTCGGAAGCAAAAATCCTGGTTCATCTTTGGTGTCTAGATCACACAAACTTTTCGTGAGTGAGGAATGTAAAGAGCCTGCCTCTGTGAGGCAATCGACTATATTAAAAACGTTCATAGACTTATTTCTAAACACTTCTCTTTTATCTTTAGCGTTTATTGTAACAACATCGTGTAGAAATTGTGACATATTTTTGTTTTCTTTGTCTCTACTTTTGTAGTTGCGTAATTCTATGTTTTCATTATAGGAGCTACTTTTATCTTTATCGTTAAACCCCAGGTCATCTGTGAATGATTTTTCAAAGTGAGTGCTGTCCATGCCGTCTGTGATATCTTTAGCGGCGTTTTTATTTCTAATGTTGTTACGAGCAAGTTGTATGCGTCGTTCTCTATCATCGTGGGTGCATTCCTCAACTAGAGTGTCTTTGGGTGGCGTGGAGCGGCAGCCCGAGAGCCGGGCGGACAGCCTCCGGTACAGGGAGGTCTTGGGAGTGGACTGTGAGCGGGACGGGGTCACACGGACGGGCTTTGCGGAGTTAGGTGTGGTCGGGTGGGATAGGATAAGCGAACGACCGAAAGTCTCCCCATTGGCCATTACCTGAAACATGTGTGAACACACCACGCAATGATGTAATGAAGCCATTCCAGACAAACATGCACGTCGATAATTTATTATTATCGTGGTAAAGGCAATTAGACACAGAAAAGCAGCTGCCTAGTGAAGATTTTCTTTACATAGATAAGTCAATAAGAGAAATCAGTCAGCTGTTTGAGTGAGTTACTGATTGTGTTTTTAAAAGATCATAAATTACAGTGATTGGAAGAATGTGTAAATAGTGTCTGGTTTTAGAATACAAGAATACCTATCTAAAAGTGTGTAGAGGAGAAAGAGTGCACTGGTGTAGCAATGAAAGCGTTTAAAATTTACGTCGAACATAACATCTTACAAATGTACGTAAACAAATACACTGGATGTTATGAGTATGCGCATCACAAGTAATCGTGTAAGCCAGCGAGATGGTGCGCACGTACACAATGAGAGTGACATTGATATGATAAAGCTGTGATATTTACAAATGAAACAAAAAAGGATGTTCAACAATGGGTCGACTTCGCGCCGTGCGGAACGGGACGGGATGCCGTGACACGAGCCATTTAAAGAATAAAAACGACAACGCAGTAGGGTTGCCAGATACCCTTGTATTTAAGTCTAATAGTTTTCGGTAAGGTGACATTCTAAAAACGTAACCAGTTATTGCAAAATCTGAGTGGAATTTGGAGATTCTTATCCCCTATTTTTAATCTTGTAACCATGAAATTATAAAAATGGCAAATGGTAGCCCCTAACACAGGTGAGTTCCGAATGCTAAATAATAACACAAATGAAATTCGGCATTGCAAATCATTGTCTTCGCGAGATATTAACATCTCCTTTGTTTGCTTATATAACATCAAATAATACTGACATTGAGTAGCCATGTGACTGTAACCGTACTGTTTACATGTAAATTTTTAAATAAATATCGTCTGGCATTGAGAATAATGTTTAAGGTAAAGTTGTAATAGGAAGAAGCCGAAAAATAAATCTCGTAATAATGGGTAAAATAATATGCAGTAGCTAATAAATTAAGTCTACGTTGTCAGTAACAGTGATTTGTGTTTCCCAAGGATACTACGTGCATGCTGAGTTCATAACTCTAAAATTAGTATCTAATGTATATAAATAAACAGGTATGAAAGGTATTTCGGGGTAAATGTTCGGTGATTGAGTCTTGAATTAAACGAAATGCTAGTTTCGTAATTTATAGTTGCTAACTAGCTAGAACATAAAATGTTCATAAAGGTAACTGACCCAGACTTGGTGGTTTCGTACTCGTCAATTTAAAGTATTTCGCTGTGATAAAACAGTTTTAAACGGACATAGATGTTGTATCTTATATAGGAAATGAAACTCACAACATGTGTGCAGTCAGGGTCATCGAGAGGGCAGGTGGCGCCTCCGTTGTTCGCGAGAACTTCGGCCATGTGCTGCGTCTCATCTTCAGGGAACCCGACGAAGCACACTCGAGCTCCCGCAAAAACACGTAGTTTGTGCTCTTTCTGTAACAAAAACATTGCCTCGTCAAAACGATCAGCACGCAGAGCGCTCTCTTCAAACCAAAATACCGTTGTCCGCATTCTCGACAAAACGAAAGACCATCGCTGCCTTTCTGAGGAATTTATGCCTGAAGACGCCGCTACAGAATCTGCATTATTCACATATTAATCAGACTTCACAACTGCATTTTATTAACATCCGTGTAATTAATAAGCATCGCGTATTCAATCGAGTCGAGATATATGATGAACGAAGTCAAGTCATATAAAGATAAGATCTTAATAAATGTAATCGTATGCAGAATTTATCGTGGAAATGTCCGGTGAACTATGACCGCGCAAACATGAAAGCTTTGGAGCGAATTGGCTGCAATCACGACGATAATTGATATATCGTTCTGCTTTTTGTCATTTGCTGTTGATAACTCCCCTGTGACGTCATTGAATACATAGACCTACATGGTCGGCTTGTTATCAAGATATTAGTGTTTAAATAATCAAGTTGCGAAAATACTATGAATTCCAACGTTACGATATGCAAATCGGTATAGCCTCTGATCGTTTCTAACGCCTAAGATTAACTAAATACAAACGTTTTTAATTTCGTTCAGTAGCAAATAACAAGTAATTTTAATGTATTCCTGATAAGATTGTTTTTCCATAGGATATGTGAACTTACGTCTGAGCACAAACTTATCTTAAAGGACTACACTGGAGAAACTGCCTTTAACAGTAAACTCGAGTTAGCAATCGCAAAGATGCGTGGTAAAAGATACAAAGAGATTATATTTTACGTTTTTGCGTGTTTGTAGTTTTGTACTGTAACTACCCTGGGTCTTGTCTGCTTAGATTCTTAAGTGGAAGTGAAATATCATACTATATTATAAAACAAAGTCCCGCGACGCGCCTGTCTGTCTGAACGCGATAAACTCAAAAACTACTGACCGGATTTTCTAACGGTTTTCACCAATAGACAGATTGGTTCAAGAGGAAGGTTTATGTATGTAACTCATTCCCAAAATTTCCACGGGAACGAAGTCCCGAGCGGGAAGCTAGTGTTTATTAAAATGTATTTATTTAACTTACAATAATAGCGTCGTCAGTGGCGAGACAGGAGGGGTCGTCGCGGCGGTCCCAGCACGCGTCGACCCAAGACCGGGCGAGCACGGGCAAGCCAAACCCAGAGGCATAGCGGTACTTGTCACCCGTGGCCGCGGCCGCGATCAAGTGCGTCACCTTACTGGACATGTCCTTCCGGATCGACCCCCCCATGTAGTGGATCAACGTTATCAGGTACGTCTGTTCGGAATATGAAAGGGTACAAGGATTAGTCCAGTTCAACACTTAAATGATAAAACATTTTATTTCTGATGCGGCAGTGTTCCCCTCTCTTTGGCGTTTACTGAAAATCAGCGTCGATTGCCCTTTAGGGTCACGACAAATGCTGAGTGGAAGCCTTTTTGGCACTACTGTTTAATTCTGTAGTTGTAAGATTTTAATGTAATGTCTAATTGTAAGTGCCAAATAAATAATTTTCTATTTCTACACGATAATGAAGGACAATATGTTAGAACACCACTGATGGAATACCAGAGTCACCATATAAAACGTCAGGAATAAACGATCTTCAGAAATTGGTCAATATTGATTATTATTTTAATAAAACCTATGAAAGGTTGATGTTCCGTTATTTTTGACGCGTTACAAAGGCGATAAATTTTCTCAATGCCCAAAAAACTAATAGTTTCATTCTAGTAATAAATTGAACAGCCGGTAGCTCAGTTGGTAATTATCTTGCTTACTGATTTGAAGGTTGTGAGTTCGAGTCCCGACCAACACAAATATTTGAAATCTTCTTCTTCTTTCGAGTCGATGGCGCATCGCGAATAAATTTTGTTTGCCCAGTACCTGGCCACAGCGATAGCATTGTCCGAGGCGTTCATTAAGTCCTCCTTGGTACAAGTTTTCGGACATTTGGTCATCATTTTAATGATGATCTTCAAGTATTTTTGAGAAAGCCGAGTGTTAATGTATTATATGTATGTAAATATAAAAAAGTATATAAGTAGTATGTCAGTTATTTTTATTATTTATTTTTTATTTATTTATTAAAAGGCAAACCAACAGCATAACATATGAATATTACAATTTAAAATTAGTTTAGGTTACATTTTCTATATGCATGCCAATTACAGGTATGCTCATCATTGGCCACATTACAGTCAAACTTAATTTACAAATTAATTTTTTAAAAATAACATTTAACAAAAATTAACAATAGTAAAATCGACATTACAAGCTTTTTTATATAAAATTGTTGGGAAAGCTAATAACTACTTACGTAAATATTTACAGAGGATAACATAAAAATGATAGTGACAGAATGGATTAACCGATGAGTTTCAGCAATTTACTTCGGAATACTGTAAGAGAGTCACTAAAGATATCAATGTCGGGAAACTTTGCATTAAGTTTGTTATAAACCGCGCACATTCTTTTAATTGGTTCGTGTGAGCCTAAATTAGTCCTACTCCTTTCCAAGTCAAATATTTTCGTGATTGGCTGTCGAGGATAGTTATATGGGACCCCAATGTTGATCTTATTTAGCAGTTCGGGGCACTTAATCTTATTGTTAAGAATTTTGTAAAGAAACAACAAGTCTGAAATCATTCTTCTATTCCGAAGGGTTTTCATATTGAAAAACGCTAGTCGTTGGTCGTAAGGATGTTTTGGGGAAATGCCAGATGTGAGATAGGCAAGATGTCTCGTATGTGCACGTTGGATACCTTCGACACGCTGGGACGGTGCACTGTAAACAGGACTCCAGACAGTACTTGCAAAGTCCAAATGGCTTCGAACAAGATTATTAAATAAAATCTTCCGAGTTACTGACTTCTTAAACTCACGACAGTTGCGCTTCGGAAAGCCAAGCTTTTGGGCTGATTTCTATTTAGCACCAAGTAAAAGCCTTGCTTAGTTTGGAGTTGGATAATGCCATGTGAATGGTCTAAGATAATTTAATGATTACACATAGGTATGCCTAAGTAAATTGTTGGCAGAGCGTAGTTAATACGTAGTTCAATTTATTAAAAGAATTACTTTTTGAATTATTTGATTATTATGAAAATCGTTATCTTAACGTATAGTGACATGAAATACTTGCCAATAACATAAATAAATAATTAGTCAGGACAGATTGATTGTGTGATTTAATTCAAATTTACTTCATTAGATACTGGTAGACTAAGGTTGCGCAACAACTGAAATACCTATCTCAATAAAAACAATAAATTGTTCATTATTTTTGTCTCAAGTCAACGCTCTCACGGTGATGTGAAATAAAATATTAGATATTTAGGCGATCGAACGTAGTCATAACATAGATTTATAATCTACTTAATCAATTTTCCGTCATTCACAGTGGTAAAATTGAAAAATCATTTTGCCTAGGCTGTGATTCCTAATCTTGTAACCGCGATTAGGTTTCGTCGTATGTAAAAACCACACACATCGCTTGGTTGATTAAGAGTTTAATTCAAGCAAGTACTCACAAGTTCATCTTTTTTCCGAAAGCCGGAGAAGCATATGACTGCTCCACGCATGGCCAATGAGTAGAGTGGACGCACGTTCACCGGAGGGGGCTCATCGCGCTCCAGTAGTTGTAGCACTGCCGTCGGTCCAAGCACCCTGTAACAGACTTATACCATGAGTCGTCATCGGCAATCGTCATATAACTAAAGGTTGGGAGAAAATACTTTTCCAATCCAAATGCCTAGGTAAGGTAGTTTGGCAATATCATCATCAAGTTGTTTTCAACCGACTTCAAAAAAGGAGGAGGTTCTCAATTCGACTGTATGTTTTTTCTTCTTTTATGTATGTTTGTTAGGCGATGACTACGCCAATTGTCGGCCGATTTTTGATATTATTCGAAAGAGTACACTCCTGAGGTGGTCCCATGTAAATTCTATAAAAATTGATTCAGCATTAAAAAAACACATGCACATTATATTTAGATGACGTCTTGGTCTGTGGTTATCTGCTGATAGGCAGTGTTAGGATTTGAAATCGGTTGATTTTAACATTTTTAACGTGGACAGTTATTAAGATAAAAAAATCTTGAAAGTAAGCTAGTTAAACTAGAGCATAACAGGTACATCATTATGAAACAGATACTATTCTTCCAAACACGGCGTGGACAGCCCGATGCATTAGTCAAGTTGCAGAATGTTCAGTTGTTCAGAATGTATCGTTTATGACGAACATGACGTGACATAGCACAATCATACGTAAGAAATCAACGTCCACATTACACAAGAAGCAATGTTGTTTATAAAACCGATGCTATAACGACTGCATTGCAGTCTTTTCAATTTTATTACCCGTTATGGAAGATCAATGTTGATATCATTACGACTGCTTACGTTTTCAGTTCACGCGATTCTTTTTTATTTGTTTCAAGGAAAATACATTTCTAAGAATAATTTTAGGGTTTAAACAATAGATAGGATCAGAAGATACTTTTAAAATATAATGATATTCTGGTAATGTATCGATCAAACCTTTATTAACATTTACTACACTAAAAATTTACGTTGGCGCTAGATTAGATGTAACTTTTCTCTTTTGTTGTCAAAAAAACAAAAACTTTTGAAAATATGTGCTTTTATTTACTTATATGGGCCTTTTTTGTAAAAAAAGAAACGATTAAGTAAAATTGGGTTTCCCATGACAATATGAAGAATACACCAACCGAATTGTTTTTCAGCAATTTTTATTCATAATTTACTTCATTGTAATTATTAACTAACTAGCTTTCCACCCGGGACTTCGTTCCCGTGGGAGTTCGGGAAAATCATGTACCCTATGTTCATCACGGATAATGTAGGATTCTAATGGTTAAAGAATTTTTCATATCGGTCCAGTAGTTTGGGTGCCTATTCCCTATTCAATGCAAACAAACAAATAATCAAATCTTTCCTCTTTATTATATAATACTAGGTTCCCGCGCGGGACTTCGATCCCGTTGGAATTTGAGAAAATCATGTACCCTATGTTCATCCCGGATAATGTAGGATTTTAATGGTGAAAGAATTTTTCAAATCGGTCCAGTAGTTTTGGAGCCTATTAGATGCAAACAAACAAAAAAACAATCAAATCTTTCCTCTTTATAATATGTATAGATATACACCAGGCGCTATAGAAGGAAAATGGGCAACATTTCGGAAAAATTCCAACCAAGATGAAAATTTTTGTACACGTACTTTTTAGCTTCCTGAATAACCTCTGAAAAGTCCCAAGAGTCCAGGGGTGGGCATAACTTTTGACAGCCAAAAAACGGTGAAAAAATTTACCTTTTTTCGGTTTTTTGCATATATCTTCGTTCCTGTCGATCTTATCGCTATGAGGTTTACTAATGAAATAAAGAATTGAAAATTCTCTACAAAAACGGCGTACAAAGTTCATTGTTAACACTAATAGTTTTTACGTAATCTCCGGAAAATATTTTCTATGGATATTTTAGTGCATTTCATGACCACCCCAAAAAAACTGTAAATAGGTTATTTCACAACATTAAATATACTGTTTTAAAGACTTTTTTAGAATTGATAAGTAGTAAATCTAAGTATTAATTCATTAATCACAAAGTAGCTTTACGCCCGGGACTTCTTTCCTTATGAATTTGGGAAAAATGATGTAGTCTATGTGTTAATCCAGGGCACAAAACAGATAGGTGTACAGAAATCAATCAACGAACAAAGTGCGCTCGAGCAACGCACACATAGACACTGCTTACGTGACGTGTTCTCAAATCGATGTTTCCCACCTTTTTCCGTGGAAATTACTTATTTTATCGATGAACTTTTTTAACCTTTTTTGTAGATAATTTATAATTCTTTCTTACATTAGTACACGTCATAGTTGTGAACATAATCTAGGTGAAGGAAACTTCTTTAAAACCAGTTTCTAACAAATGTTTACAGAGAGAAGTAAATCAACATCATATTTCACAAATCTATCGTATCAATCATACTGAAGTGTTTTGATACTGTGGAATATTGCGTAAAAATATACAAACAAATACAACCATTGAAATAGATAAAGGCGTTGCGAGAGACGAACTACAAGTGGTGAATAGAATTCGTCTCGTCTCGACTAATATTAAAGATTTGACATAATTTATCAGTTTAGTAGTGGCAACGCTTCTCAATCAACGATTCCGGTGTCTATTTTCGGTGTCTATTTCCGATTGGCACAAAAAAATTGAAATTGATTGTTTTTTTTTTGTGAAGTCCCAAGAAACCCCACAAAGGCTGAGATGGGCAATGATTAGCGAGCGTTGTAATTTTTTTTTTAATATTTGGCAAGTAGACTTTACCTTTACAGCACAAAAGAAGATTAAAATTAACTTAGATGAAAAACTAGAAAACGCAAATAAATAGCAAGTAAGAACGTGAAATTATTTTAGTCTAAATCTAGACACGATCCAGGCATCTAATGTAGAAACAATAACTCATAAAATTAATGCATCATACTAACATAAATCTGTATGAAACGCCTGCTTTCAATGTTTTGAATGTTAAGCGCTACTCAACCAGACGTTTTTAACAACTATTGCATTCATAAATGTTATAAAAGCGGATATACCGCGATTGTTACATTTTTTGGTACCATTAATAATATTATTATTAGTTATTACATACATAAGCTCGCGCCTTTGTCCCATTAGGGCAGGCAGAGACCACAGCTGATAGCTACCTAGTAAGATCCAAACACATCTCTTTCGCTTCTCTTATTTTCATAATTACCTTGATACATGCTCGTTGGATTCGGATACTCCACACATTGCCTTTTTTCGCTACTACTATTACTATTATTTTTATAATAGTAATAGTTTTTTATAATAGCTTTTGCGCTATAGCAAAATGAATGAGTAGTTTGGAAGCAAAAACGTAAAGAAATCCCGTAGAGATTCCAAAATAAATTACATTTTAGTTACTGTTATGCATAATAATGTAGTTTTATCAGTTTCTAAATAAATCGTGTTTAATTGATAAGAATGATAAAACAATGGTGTTTACAGGTAAGTTAAGAGGAATTAGTCTAGAACACGAAGCACCTGTTCAAACACAAGTTGATAAGTTTCTATTCATTATACAAACGACGCAAGATATCCATTGAAAAATATTTTTTATCACAAATACACAATCTACACACGTAGGTAAGGTTTTCGTTCATTGTTGGTACTTGATATACCTAAATTACCAAACTCAAACTTAAAAAGTGTTTATTTCATTGAACATAGGTATAAAATGTTGCTTGAACACGTCAATATAGTGAATTACATATGCACTTTTGACTTTGCGCCTATTCGCAAAGGTGCAGAAGAATAGGCAAGAAACTCCGAGGGTCGCTCTTTTTAAGTCAATCATATACATTTTCTTACTTCTAATTTTAATTGACTTAATATCTAAATAACTCTAGATTTGAGCAATTTATTCCCATGGTTGCTTGTCTCATAGATAATCAGAAATTCTATAATAACCCGTTTTACAAAGTTTTTGTTTAATTGTTGTCTTGTAAAGAACCATGTTTTGATATTGACATTTTTAAACGTTTTGGCCTTCTCTCGTAATAAAATAAGTTTTAGAGCCTAACTTTTTAATGGTTTTCTACATACTGAATACACACACTAACCCACGAATAAAAAATGTATATATATTTTATATTATTTAAATTTTGTCATAACGGACTAATGGGAAAAGTTGCTTTTTTATAAAGTGAACAATTAATAAGATATTAAAGCGAATTTAATCGTAGGAGTATAGTCAATGTGATATTCGCTTTGAATTTGAAGCTTTACAAAATTGCTATCATCCAGGCACTCCAAAACAATCAATGAACATTCTTCGTCTGGACAAAGTTGTACTAAAAAAATATAGTGCGACAAACCCGGATGGGTAACAACAAACAACTAATCCTACTTGGAAATTGGAATGACGATCCAAACGGCATGAATCTTGTATTTATTAATAGGTCACGCAATTTGTCCTGAGCATGAATTAAAGTATTCGTGGATAGAGTGGGCGGGAAACGAAGTGACGTACGAACGAACGCATGTCTTCCAAGTGATCAACTATAGGGAGGTATCCAATCATTCTTACTGGAAAACAGCCGGTTACAGGGAACTAATGTGATTACTTAAAAATATAACGTTATATTCCGACCAATTTCAACAATTCGATAAACTTCCAACAACATTTTCATTTCTGCGTAATGGATCTTTTGATGATTTTATTTCAGCAATGTTAGATAGTAGGTTTCATGGAGTTTACACAAAAATGCAGTTTAAATATGTAGAACATTAATAATGAAAGAGCATGTGCGTCAGTGTGGTTGAAAAGCGAATATCTTCGTGACATCGCCGCCACGTCACGGCGCCGCATTTACCGGCGCTTTACGTGTCGCCGTAGAAATAGTCCCGATGACTTATATTCCGAAGCTACAATAATTTGTAAACAATATCCACATTGTGATCAGATTAGCAATGCCCGCCTAAATTAAAGACCCTACAGCCCACTCATAGGTACCATTGTTATCTATGTGGGTCAACAATTTTCAAATGATAATGTTAGATATCTATATGTAACGCGTTATGGCAAGAAAACGAGTAAGCGTACCTACACATAAGAAATGTAAATTAAATATGTCCTCTCTTGGTAATCGGCACTCACTTTCTACCTATACCTTGAGGCCGCTTGAAATTATCTAATATTCGGTCTGGTAAGATAACTCATTAGCCTGTGTTCATAATTAAATTAAAAATGCACTGTTGGATGCTTATCGGAGAAAGAATTTTTTCTTTTAAATTTATTTGAGTATTAGAAGAGTCCATTAATAATGCTGTTATTGTTACGCAGATTTGAGCAGCCTTTTTACGTGTATAATCTTTTAGAAGTTTTTATCACAAATGCAATTTAACACTAACTCCAGTTGGTTTATTCTATACATAAGACCAGAAACATGTAACTACTAAACCGAATGCTTCGATTTATAAGGGTTGGCATTTCGGGTTCGCTAGGGTTTTACTATATTTTATAAGTAGAAGCATATAGGGACTGACTGTCGAAAAACCACATGTAATACGTTAAAAATGATATGTTAAGTATATGTCATCCCAGCCCTTCTCAGTGTCGTCACCTCCAAGTTCTATGAGATGTGAATGTCAGACGGTAACGAATGACTTAAATGTCCCAATAGGTTAAACAATGCCAATTAGAGTGGTCTTACGGCTCGCATTTAATTGGAACAGCGTCGGGAGTCTTCGCCTCCGTGTGGGAAGCCAGGTCCTGAGGCGGCTCCTCCTCCTCGGGAGTGGGCGGTAACCGCGTGGGCCCCATTGTCACCACATTCACTGACTATCAAGCACTAGTCCGACGTCTCTCCACAATGCTTTTGCACTTGCTACACTTATCACAACTCCAAAACATTGCACTAAACGCCGATACCGCTATTAACACATAGCGAAACCTTTGCTTCCGTATTCGTTTCGTTTACGCGCAATATGCTTTAGTTTACAGTATTCACCCAAATTCGTTAAAAGCTTTGGAAACATTTATCGCGGTCGCTGCGAAAACAAAGACGCAGGCGGCATGCGCGTTATGCGTTTCACGTTAGATTGGAAAACAGTCGTGAGGAATGTGAGGCCGAAAATAGCGTGGAGCGACGCGCAGCCGCAAGGGCGCGCGCTACCGAGCACCCCGCGCCGCCCGCCCGCCTGCTCCGCACCGTACGCGCACCTTTATTTACATCCTACCATGAAACACACTCACCCAACACAAGGCCTTTTTATGAGTGGAAGGTCCGCGAGGTGAATGTAAACATCGAACAACCCCGCGCGTCCAGGGTGAGACGGTCAATATGTTGTACACGAGTGACGTAGAAGGTTAATTGGAATTAGTCATCCAAGAATTTTCTTTTAGTTGCTATTAAAGACATATTTTTTGATAATGGTGTCAAATACTTTCATTTTCCAAGAAAACTTAATAGCGCAACATTTCATCATTAGTACGTTTATAAAGTTTTTAATATACATATATCTCGTATATTAAAAACTTTATAAACGTACTATAAACTTTATAAACGTAAAACTTTATATCACATATATGTCGGCCAGTGCAGTTCTGACTTCCAAGCAGGCGGCAATCGGAATGAGACTGGGTAGCTCAAAGCAAATAAATAAAGATTTTTATGTAAGTATTCAAATCTCAACCAGTCTAATATCTAGAAACTATGTTTGCCTAAATTCATCGTAGTAATATGCCGCGTAATTTATTTTTACATGTTAACATTTAAAAATATGGTGAATCAGTTTTCAAGAATAATCATAAATGTGGCTTTTCGCGGAATTTAAATTTTGCAAAGTAAACACTGACGGCCAAGGGAGATGAAACAATAAACAATTAAATATAATCAGCGAGGTTCTGTTACGGACCTGCTGCACCGCATCAAATGGAATGCAGCGCGCGGTTTGTCCAAACATTGCTCATATGACGCTGTTTGCAATACGTTCAAGGTACTCGCTACTCGTTCAAACGCAGTCATCGATAAGGGCAAGCTAAATTGGCATTCGTAAATCATACTAAGGTACACAGTTATTTTTCAAAGTTGCAGCGGAACAAACACAAAGGAAATGGGGGTTGTTGAACTTCCGATATAATGTAAAAAGATCTAATATAGAAAGAAATAAGGTTCAAATTATCTCGTACATGAAGTTGAAGGATAAGTGGACAGGTGAACCCATTAACAAGGGGACGAGGTTTCGGAACACTAAAATAATAGGTTCGCTAGACACAAACGCGCGGCGGCGTTTTTAGAGCTCGTAAATCGTCGTAAGCAGAGTCGCGCACCGTGTTCAACGTATCAACCTAGCTAGATTCGATAACATTCTTTCGTTTTCTGTGCAAATAATGAAAACGAAATTATGAATAAATTATTATTTTCAAACAGACTTTCGATAAGTCTGAAAACCAGATGACTCTGTCACATACTCCAGCGAGTGCATCATAAAAATAGGGTATACACTGATTATGGTTATAGGTGGTGCTACAGTTTTTTTATTTAATGTCTAAGTTACACGATGTTCAAATTTTTATTCTTAACATATATTTCCTCAAAAACAAAAATCAACGAACAATAAGTATTACCTAAAAACAAAGTGTCATGTTACAATTTTCAGGAGTTTTGTGAGCATAGCCAGAGAGACAAGAAACACAAGCTGATGGTTGTTGGCATTCTCGACACAATCCTTGTGAATTCGCCAAGCTGTACTTCTCACCCGGAACGCTGACTCACATCTCACGCCTTACGCCTCGTGGGCCACACTCGAAAAGGAAATCCATGCAATTTTGCCCTTTTCATTTGTAATTACAAGGTCATCTACGACGACGGACAGTTACCCACAGAATCGCTTACGTTCAGAAGAAGATTCTCGAGGTCATTTGCCTTTTCTGTTTTTGTCAAATAATTTTTCTTGAAAAATTTGATTAAGTAGTTTATTATTTCGTCTTCTTAAAATAGCTAATGTATTTATATACGGTAGAGTCGGTAGATAAGAGCAGCTGTCTAAGGTTAGGTTGGGTTGGGGTTGGGTTGGTATTTTCAAGTTTACCCAAAGCTACGTAAGACGGCCCCCCAGCCAGATGGTCAGATGACCCAAAGAAGATAGCGGGTAGTGGCTGGATGAAAAAAGCGGAGGATCGTGCAGTGGCGCACCTAGTTACGCTCAAACGGCCGGGCCAATTTTGATAAAATTTGGTATGGAGGTAGCTGACACCCTGGATTAACACATAGGCTACATAATTTTCCCAAATTCTCACGGGAGCGAAGTCCCGGGCGGAAAGCTAGTTTACTACAAAAGTCCAACACCGGACTTCCAGTGCAAACAACAATTGATTCTGAAGTAGTGACGGATGTTTCGTCTATCATCGTAGTAATCAACAGCCAAATGCGAACTACACCCACGTCCGCAACGTCCGTTCCCTTTTCACATTTAAGTCAGACCGCGCGACGGTCAGCTCTATCGCAACGGTACATCTGTGAGCACTATTTTAAAATGACTGAACGTCATAACCTCACTAGTTAGTACTACCACAGCTACTTGTGTACGGCGTAGGTGAGAGAATATATGCAAAAAGTAGTCAATGTAAACACGCAACAAGTCGCCCGTTCGGGCTCGTTAGCACTCCCTGAGCAACCGAAAGCCGAGCCAAAATAAATGTCAATAATGTTATGTCTAGTTACACTTATTCATGCATGCATATACCATGGAATCTTTATTTGTTGTTATAAACGGAAACGCTCGTAGCCCAGTGGTGCTCGCTGATTTGAGCTGATCAGTGAGGTTAAGCAACGTACACAGGGGCAGAAAACCTGATGGGTGACCACAGTAGGAATCTATTACGAGCGTTTACGTGCCGGCGGACCCGGCTGTTGAGTTGTCCCGGCTGATTGACTACAGGCGTTAAACAAAGTCAGAGGCCATTTGGCAGTTTGAAAACTCTGACACCAAGATTAATCAAGATCGTCACATACTTGATTATCCCCAAACGATAAGTAATGTTAGGTTAGGCCTTGAGTTTCCAATATTTTTGCACTGTTTCAAACATTCGTTTTGTATGTGGTAATACCATGAGTTTTTAGGTTCGGTTGGGTTAGGTTGCATTAATCTTATAAATCCACCGGGAACGAAGTCGCGGGCGGACAGCTAGTATTAAATAAAAAAATCACTCAATGTGAAAAAATCTTATATTATATAAAATTCTCGTGTCACAATGTTAGTTACCATACTCCTCCGAAACGGCTCAATCGGTCAGATTTTTATGAAATTTTATATGCATATTCAATTATTCAGTAGGTCTGAGAATCGGCTACTATCTATTTTTCATATTAAAAAAAAAGAAAATCCACCGGGAACGAAGTCGCGGGCGGACAGCTAGTATTAAATAAAAAAGTCTGTCAATGTGAAAAAAAATTGAGGCCGTTCACAAAGTACCGAGCGGTTATAATCTTACTAGTAAAATTAAAAAAATACACAATGTTACGGTAACATATACATGCTGTAGATACCTGACAAGCTGTATACTTAAATAGAACATTTCGTCAAGGATTTAGCACGTGACGTGATGCCATTGTTGACACTACTTTTGATCTTAAGTAACCGAGCGTAATCATAACGCGGTTAACGAAAAAACTAACACGACAATCGTATTATGTTTTTAGAGTAGAAGGAAGTGAGTAATATGATACTCTCTGCGAGTATAATGTTAACTAGGTACGTCCAGTTGAGTCCATGCTCGTTCAACGGAAGCTGAACACAACACAACACTTCTCGGGTACAGGTGTAACTCCATTGTTCTGTTTCACTGTCTCGATTCCCGCAAAGGTGTTAACTCTAACATTTTAAATTTTGTATCACCCCTGATATTCATCGCTTACTACTCTTAAACGGCTGAACCAATTTTGATCAAATACCTATAGCTAAGAACCATCTCGATTACGTCAGCTTTGAACAAAAAAACAGCAACGAAATCGGTTCATTCGTATTAGGAGCTTCTTCTTCTTATCGTGAGGTATAGTCAAAGTGTGTGGCGAACTTGGCCTCTGACTTGGTTTAACGACTGTAGTCAATCGACAACAGCCGGGACCGACAGCTTAACGTGCCCTCCGAAGCACGGAAACGCTCGTGATAAATTGCCACTTTGGTAACCCATCAGGTTCCCTACCTCTGTGTACGTTGCTTAACCTCAGTGATCAGTTGAGATCAGCGAGCGCCAGGAGCTACGACGACGCCACAGACACATACAGATACACACGTCAGACTAATAACACCCCTCTTTTTTATCGGGGCTCAAAAATATTACGACAAAAAGCAAGACACATGCTCACTTTCTTTGAAAAGTCTGATCGAATAAATAAACGCTTGTAAAAGTAAACCAACTGAAAGTAGAATATTAGAGACTATGGAATATTAGTGAAATGAAACAAATTGCTTTTTTGTAGGCATCGTGCACCAGGGCAGCCATTACGAGTGAAAATCAACTTCATTCAGGAATTTTCGTTACATATTCAACATGACTACGGCAACATTGTTGTTTCAATCAAATAATGGCCAGTTTACACGAAACTAATCAGCACAATATTGGTTAAAAATCAAATATAAAAGGAAGGCGTTTTCCCAGCAGTGGAAAACAAACGTTATTACGTAGGTATAAATAAATATTTTAAACTACTTATCGTGTAGGTATAGTCAAGCGTGTGGCGAACTAATAATACAAATGGAGTTGTTATTTATTCGTCCTTCTTTAACATCCCACCACTGCCAACTCCTCCACAGTAACAAATAGCTAAAATCGCTTCTGCACGCGAAAGACCTAGGCAGAATGCAAATTCTTTTAAATGTATTTGCCGAGACATGGCCTTATTACTTCAAAGATTTAAACTGACAATGTAAAGCCGCCCTTTACTATGTTTGAGAAAAGGTCAGGTTGGTCGTAACCTGACCAATAGAACCGCTTATAGTATCGGAAAAGGGGCGCTTCTTTCTACTTTTTCCATTCACCTTGAGTCGCACTCAGAAGACAAAACTGCCCCTTACATTATTTATCTAAATAACCTCTCTCGAGGATATTAGTAGAGACCAACATTTAAACGTGCAGAATTCTGGTGGTGCTGAAAATGTACTGACCTGTATTTGGCTTTGTGGGCGGCATCGAAGAGTTCACCGTCAAAGGGCGTGGTGACGAGGTAGGAAGGCGGCGCGGGCGGCTGCGGCGGCGGCGGCAGCGCCTCGGGCGCCGGCGCCGCCGTCACCGCGCCCAGCCGCTCGCACGCCTCCCGCACGCGCTCGCACTCCCAGCAAGGCTCGCTCACATACACTAAAGATGTCGACGAGCCTGGACACACACAAACCAGTGTTTCAGATTTAAGAACTTCCAAGTTTTTTGTGGGGTGACATATACGACAACATGACTGCGTCCTTGCAAACAACCGTTTTTTTCAATAACGTATAGAATGCTTATGCTCCATCAAAACCGTCAAAAGACAAAGTTATGAATGCATACAGATCACAGTTTTGTCAATTTTGTTGATCCAAGTATTAGACGAGTTTTGCCGCAAAGAATTGGGCACATCAAGTGCAATGGTGTGAAGGCTTTTCTTAGTTAAAATTAATAGACTAAGCTCCCATAGCACGAAACCCTACCTCATTGCACAAGGTGGCAGCTCAGAAATGTAATATAGTGGTAGATACTACACTGAGGAACACTGGATTTTAGTAGGTTGCCATCGCATATCCTGCAAGAATTATTATTTCTTTCGTCGTCGTATCGCTTTTTTAATCGAAAATTACATCATATGGTGGCATTACGCTATAACTCCGCCAACTGTTCGCCAATTTTCAAAATTTGTTTTTTGTTCGAAAGAGTTTTTTGTTTATACTCCTGAAGTGGTCCCATATAAATTTTATCGAAAATGATTACATAGGTACATACATACGCTCACGCCTATAATCCCCATTAGGGTAGGCAGAGCATTAGGGTTTTAAAACCACTTGATGCCACGTTTGACATACATTCAGAGGGTTAAAAGATAAAATATGATGTAAATGGTAAGAAGTTGTCAGCTTCTCGCCCAATACAGCAAAATCCTCGCGTCCCACTTACTGGCTTTTACAGTATGCCTGGGCAGCTGGCAGTAGGCAGCTGGCACATTCTATGTTTTTCTTTTACTCCCAGTCCAGCATCAAAAAAGATTCAGTGCTTTTAAACAAAATCAACAAAAATACTTACAAACCAAAACATAATCTAAATAAATGAATGATATTTTCTTTTGTTTGTGGATATCTGCTAACAGGGGAGCTACCCCTACATACCCCTGCAACTTTTGAAACAATATGATTTAATTTTTTACAATGCTTATTAGCAGATAACCACAAACGAAAATGTCATTCATTTATTTAGATGATGTTTTGGTTTGTAAGTATTTTTGTTTTTGTTGATTTTGTTTAAAAGCGCTGAATCATTTTTGATAAAATTTATATGGGACCACTTCAGGACTATACTCTTTCGAAAAAAAAAAGAGTATTGAAAACAACTGGCGGAGTTATCGCGTAATGCCACCTTATGATTTAATTTTTGATCAAAATAGCGATACGACGAAACAAAAATTGTTCTTCCAGGATATGCGATGGCAACCTACTAAAATCCAGTGTTCCTAAGTAGTATCTATCATTATATTAAATTTCTGAGCTGCCACTTTGTGAGGTAGGGTTTCGTGCAATGGAAGCTTAGTCTATAAGCGAACTTTCAATTGTTTGCTAGGTAGTAAACCGCGTCTGCTACTTGCAAAGATTTTGCCATATCGTATGCATAAACCCTTATTTAATAACGTACCTAAACACTGTACATATCTATTATTCTATATAAACCCAAACCTTTAAGTTTACTATAGACTAAATAGTGGAAAAACTATTAAACTCGCAGTTAGAAGACACTTAAAGAAGCAAAAGTACTAGTTTTGTTTAGTATTTGGTAGCATATCCATTTCTAGTTTGTACATTATGATTATAACCTCGGACATTTCGCAACTCAAACATAAGGATATGTTGCGACAGGGTTAGTCAACCATTGAAACATTTTCCAGTTTACGCACGTAATGTCGTAGATAACATCTCGAAAACGTAGGCTCAGTAAAAACAGTTAAATGATTCAAAATTACTACTCTACAGCTTTGTTGCAATGAGTAATTGTTAAACAAACACGGTAAATATTACTTTTTCGTTAGTATGTTTGAGCGTTAGGTACGAAAAAAAAGTTTTTTTTTAAATAAAAAGTAATTTTAGTGGCCGGTAAAGTCAGATATATCTTCAGTAAATATAAAGTCAAGACAAGTTATTAAATTACCATGTAAATAGAAACAAAAACACACACATACATATAATATTACATATGCAATACATTGTTGTCTAATTCTCTTTACTGATTTATTCAAGCATCTCGACAAGAATGAGGGACTGCTGTCTACTGACGCACATTTTTAAACGAGTGACGCGAGATCATTCGCTACATGAGATCCTAAAATAGCTGATTCAGATTCCAAAGAAGGTGTTTCGCGCAAGGAAGTCGTGAGCAGTAAACGAGATTTATCTGATCAAGACAAATTCGCCTTGAGAGGAACCAGACTCCTGACGTCCCGCTTAGCCTTTGATCCTTCAACTTACTGTCGCGGTTATGCTCTGGGATTCAACTCTGCAAGTGTCGTCGGTCATCGACACACATTTTTGTTATTTCGGTCACAATTTATCAACTAATTTCAGTCTCAGGTAGTAAATTCTAGTTTCGCGTGATGTTTTAATTTCATTGTGGCAGATAATCTTCCAAAGACAATATACTTCTCGGTGATGTGTGCTCTAGTCACACAGTGGAAAGTGTTATCTAAAACGTTCTTTATCTCGTTACGTCTCACTAAACATCGATAAGATGTATAATATGCTGTAACTGTTCATTGATTATACGACGTTGTCAGCATACAAGTGAATTCCTAAAATATCGACTGTTTTATACTTAATTCTGCTTTTAGAAAATTTCCTAGTCATTTTGCTGCCGTACTGATTTTTAGTACTGATCGTGCAAAGTGGCGCACCTTGGGGGAGGCCTATGTTCAGCAGTGGACTGCAATAGGCTGATATGATGATGATGATGACTGATTTTTAGAGATAACACTAATTTGATGGCCGGAACTTGCTCAAGATCGCAAGAAATGGAAGGATGCGGGGGAGACCTTTGCCCAGCAGTGGGATCTTGTAGCCTAGATAAAAAAAATATAAAATCTCCAATTTTAGTCAGAACTTTGCAAAATAATGTGCGTCGCGACCTCCAGGAGCACGTTCCCGCGTTAATGGTTCAGGGCCGCTGAGTCAGTGTTGCGACACAGGGAACACCCGGCTCTCTTGGCATGCACCGCGTCAACCTTACAATGCTGTTAGTTACTGGTGTCTTATTTCAATGTTGAATCGAAGTGACGTGTAGGTTCTTCGTTCTTGAGAGTTGCCTAGCTCTAGTGCAAGAAAACAAATATGTGTAGCTTGTAATTTCAAGGTCAATTAGGTAGTCTTCTAAAGACTATCCTTTAACTAAACTAAGAATAACGCGCAGCTATTAAATTATTATAACAAAAAAAACTAAATTATTATAACAGGTACAAACAAAGAAGCGTAAATGTATAATGTGAATTAGAATTAAACAGGTAGCTTCTTCATTATTTCTAGATGTTTTTTTTTATTTCACGTAAAAAAATAACACATTTTTACCCGACTGCGCGATGCAAAGGAGGGTAATGTCTTTATCAGCCTATGTATGTATGTATGCATGTGGGTTTGTACCTTTGTGGCACTATTTAGACCAAACGCGTGGGCCGATTTTGATAAATGATACGTCGTTGGATTCGTCATAACTGCGTGAGTGTTATAGAAAGTATAAAAATTTGGAAAAATCAAAATGGACGATTTTGGACGCCATAATGTGAAAAAGAAAAAAAAGAAAATCGACAAACTATGTCAAGTGGGGTATTGTTGAATAGGTATTTAAAAATCATTTATAGGTTTCTCATATCGTTTTTCAATCAGAATTACCGCTTAGGATCTATAACGATTTAAAGTTCGTTAGTAACGACTTTCATATAGGCTTTTAATGCAGAAATTGTTCAATTTTTATGCAAGTTAGATATGTACCTACAACAAATGAGACAATAAATAAACAAATATAAATATATGACCCTAACTAAAAAGTGTAAAATAAAATTCATTAATTTAAAAAATAAAAAAACCCGATTGCTTATTAAAAACTGAAAAGAAAAAACAAGAAACTTCAGTAGTCGAGACTTTTGTTATAGAATATTATTGAATAACAGTCGGGACCCATCAAAAATCCGGCGACCTAAAATTAATTTATTTTATGGTAATAGGTAATGAATACTGGCTTAACAGCAGGTCAATTTTATTACAAAACTGCAACTGCGCTCTTGCGACTGTCAAGATCAGTACTTTTTTAAAGGCTCGGAATAACGTCGTTTTGTTATTTACTACATATAAAACCAGATATTTCCGAGGTATAAAAAAATCTTCCACGCTGGACTGAGCGAAAGAAAACCAGCTGCCAACTTTCCCAGGCATACTGTAGAAGCCAATAAGAGGGACGCCAGAGTTTTGCTATATCATGGGCGAAAGGCTGACAACCTCCCCACTATAAACATGTTCCATCTAATAACCCTCAGATTAAATGTCAAATGTGGCGTCAAGTAGTTCCAGAACCACATGGCGATCTGCCTACCCCGAAAGGGATTGTAAGCGTGAGCGTATGGATGGATGGATAAAAAAATCTATGTCATCGAGCTTCTCAACTTGACATACGCACATCGCACTGCAGTGCAGGAGCAGTTTTTTGTTTAAATTGGTTTGCAGTTTTAATTAGATATTTGAAATTAATTTTATTATGCAGACGAACTGTACCTTATATCACCTGTCAAATTCAACTGTAACACAACTGCAGCACAATGCGATATTGTAAAAAAACTTCACACTACACACTACAATGCACTTTACATTGTAAATAAATCATATCAAAAATCACTTTTCATGCACATTTCACCAAATTCAGTAATGATAAATGGGACAATGTGTAGCATAGGTTGGATGAATGTGGAGCACACAGCATGCCAGAGTTCGCACTCACATCCCCCACCGAGGTATGACCGCAGTTGTTCTACCAACGCTAGCATGGTTGGCTTGCGTGCCGCAAACCACGCTTCACGGCATCTGCAAGAGCAGTGCATTTCAAAAACCACCACATTGCACTCACCATGTCATTAGGGTCAAAATATATCATCTATAAACATAAAGGAGTGGCGTAAGTATCTTCCTTGAAAAACGTACGTATTTGTCGTGTCCCCACTGGATTAAATGAAAAATTACACCAATTAAGCAAGCTCAAGCCACAAACGGTTCATTAGCTGCAAACTTCTGAACATTGAATGGTTATCCCACATTTAAAATACAATTCAGGAACATTACATCAACAGGAATGCTATATTGGAAAAACTATGTTCATCCTTCTAACGTAATCATTTGGAAATGATGGGGGATTACATCAATAATGTAAGTATAAAAAACATTACTTTAACAATTTAAAAAATTATGAAAGTCATAACTATACAGTGCTACAGCTTACTAAAAAACTTGTGTTGTGTAGATGATTAATAATTTGTACAAAAAATCTTGTATTTTTTCTTTTAATAAAATATCTGTGACTTATCTTTCTCTACAACCTCGAAATGTGTCCGCAGCACGTGAGGCACAGTGCTTTACGTGTACATTTGTATTATAAGCATGCATCTACATTATCAATATCCCTTACCTAACCATATGAGACTGCACTTTTGTGTACAGACACAAATATTATTGATTTATTTTAAGCAACATTTAATTTTAACTAAAATAAAAATATTTTGAATTCAATTATACAGCTAATTATACAAGGCTTTAGGCTATGTACGCAATACGCATTCAGTGTTTACTAGCCCTAAATGTTGTAGCTGTATGACTGTAGGTATGTGTTCAATATGTCTATAGAAAATATGGAATGGAAATTAATTTTATATGTACCCTTGTGTAAAATTTAAACAAAAAATTATATATGAATGGGACACCATTCTACGACAAGTGCAGTCACTTAAGGTCAAGTAGGCCTTCAAAACTGAGGCTGTAGTCAGGTTATCTCTCGAAGTTGAGCAATTAGGCATAAAAAAACAAGTCACTATGAGAATGTTTACATTGCAAGAAGATATCATCACAGTTATCACATGTCACTCAAATAAGCCCAGGGTCAAGATTAATTGAATTAAGGCAGTCATATAGATAAGTAAACCAATAAATCAGAATAAATGGGTTTCTTTGCTATTTGATATAACTCGACAGTATACTTACTAATATACCCAATATGATCATTTAACCATTCTAATAGAACAAGATTTTGTAGGCTAGAAAAATAAAGATTTAAATTAAACTGGACTTTTTAAACAAAACCAAAAACATGCCAGCTCTTCTCAGATGTATTGTTAAGTCATTTTTTTTTTGGTCAAGGGGCTTGAAGGTTCTGTTGTATTTTGGGTGAAAACTACCTTATTTCACAGCATTCCTCTTAAGAAAGGAAGAATCACTCAACCCTCAGAATATTTGGTGAATACTTATGGTAGTTATTTCATTCCCTATGAAAGTAAGTAAATGTTACTACTAAGTACTTTCATTTCATCACATTATTTACTTTCATAGGAAATGAAATGTGGGTGTGATGAGGGTTCCATGGGTGTATAGGAAACAAGTTCTAGATGTAATAGGCATTTTTAGATTTAAATAGGTAGGTAAAAGTTTATGTAGGTAGGTATTCATATGTTATTAACAGTGATTTTGATTTGCATTGTGAATGGATTTTGATTTGCATTGTGAATGGATTTTGATTTGCATTGTGATTGGGACGGTGTTTTTACTTGGAACAACGACTTTTGGATACACTTTATGGATTCTGATATCTCCTGTGACTTAAGGACTTATTCTCTCGGAATTTGAGCGCAAGGTAAATTTAAATTCTATTACAATACTTTATATACTTTCACAAATTATATTTAACACTGCAGTACACGCGTGCGGTGAATATTCGTCCCAGAGCAATACTTTCGTCCATATTTTTGAAATTAGTAAAGGAATAATTTTTTTTTAAGACATACATGATGTACTTGTTTTTTTTTTAACCCTTGCATTGTTTAAATAAATATATTAATTATTTTATTAATGCTGTTATTTTAACCTTATTAAACAAATTAATATATTAGCTTTCGAGTTTTCTTACACACTAAGATAATAAAAAAGAATACATTCGGTCTGAAGCAAGACTGTCTTTATTTTTGAAAATCATAAAAAAAATTATACTGATTTTTATAGGATACAAAATAAGTAATAAAATTAATAACTGTATTAAAAACATCATCTTTTAATTTTCTTAGACGATGTCCCGAATACATCAGAGTTGGCCATTAATCAAATAACTTTTTACCTAGATCATTATTTGAATAAAAAAATATTCACCTCAGGATTATCTGTGAATAATTCATTTGCAAATAAATAATTCCTGAATAAACTTGCCCACAAATTAATAATTTATGATTTTATTTGTTGTTCTAAAATATTTTCAAATAAAAATAATGTGTAAACTTCAGAAACACAGAATTTTGTAGGTATGTCAAAAGTACACATGAAAAAGCCAACAAAAAATAAACTAATGAGCATCATTTAATTTAAAAAAAGTACTAATAAGAAAAAGCATGGACATTGGACATCATATCTGTGGATGCAAATAATAACTTTTTTTGAACTAATGCACATTCCAAAAAGCTGTCTAAATAAAAGGGCATTCATTTGTTAAGTAACTAATAAAAAAATGCCATCCACGCTATCAAATCAACAATGAATATGAAAGAGCAAGATGTGTATTAAGAAGAGTGATGTACTGTTAGAGCATTTTCTTAGATACTTACATACTTTCTTATCAGACAACCAACTAATAAATTATTTGAATAATGATTAAAGTTAATTTTTCATAAGTAAATATTCTAATAATTTTGTATTTAAATTAAAAAAAGTTTTAATATTTGTGTATTTTTTTATTACTACTTCAAATATTTATTATTTGTAAATAACTAAAAAAAACACTTATGTATTTTCATTATTTGTCATTCCAATAAATTTTGCCTATCTCTGCCTGCATACTATGCCAATGTTAAGGTTGTAGGAAGGTTCCTTTTTCGTGTAAGCTTATCATGGTTAATGTTTACTTTTATTGCACATTATAATAAATATAAAAACAGCAAAAGGATACTCTGTAAACCTTGTGACGATATGTCTGGTTAGAATAGAATCTTGTATTATGGCAATCTGCCTGATCGCAATTCCGCCAACTTCACGTTTTAGTGAGAAAATGCACGATGGGGAAAGTCACAGATATGTTCCAAAAAAAAAGAAAAAAAAAAAACAGCTAAGAGGAGAGAACTTAAGTGTACCAAACACAAGACACAAATCAAATCAAAAGAAAAATTAGTATTAATCCTAGCTACAATTTTATGTTATTGTCAGATATCAAGTTAAGGAGGATATTAAACATATTATTATCAGGTAGGGATAACAGAAATGAGATATTTACCGGAAGGGGAATATGAGAGGGAAGGGCATCAAGAAGAGAAAAAGACAGTTTAGGACAAGAGAAAAAAATGATATGTCTGGTTATCCCCATTTCTAAAAAAAAAAAAAAAAGAACTGGGTGAAATGGTCCCAAATGAGTGGACTGATCACCCGCCTGTGCCTGACGGGCGTCCCCTCCATAGATAGATATCCCCATTTCTCGATCTTAAATAAATACAGAAGGGTCATTCCATAATAAACGTTACCAAGGCCTCCGAAAAAAAAATCGGCGTAAGAAGTCAACTGTAGCCTATTTTCATAGAAAACATTCCTATCCTTCATGTCTAGATTTTTTTTTACAAAATTTACATTGTTTTTCCATTTTTTACCTACTTAAAGTTACGCTGGAAAGATCAGTTCATAATGGCAATTTTTAAGTCATTATTTGAGAACACTTTAAATAAATAATTAAGCGGTCAACTTCACTAGGTTTCTGTTACAAGTAGCTTTACATACTGTAGTTATTTGATTCGCACTAAAAAATATTAAAAGTTTTTATTTACTATTTTAAGAGTTTTCCAACCTGTGGTATCAGTGTAACACCCGAAACAAAAAAAAGGTAATTGTTTGTTTAATTTTTCGCCGAATTATCTTTAACCTAACTCGTTTTGCCAAAGTAAGGTTATGTGGTTAATCTAATCGAATATCTAACAATTATTGCGAAAGAATGTGTTTTATTTGTATTTTCAACGTTTAAAATTGTGTAACACCCGAAACGTTTCGGGAGTTACGTCATTTGAAATACAAGCTTATACTGTTTACGTACTTACTTTTCGCCGCAGCATCTAATTATTAATGCATTGTGTGTTAATATGGTGTTAGTTTTTCCTTTAATAAGGGAAAACAGCATGAAAGATCCTAAGAAGTATGCTGAACATTTACGCAAAGAGAGGGAAAGGGACATTATTAGAAGTGAAAAAAAAGAAAGAGTTATGTACAGAAGATCTTAAATAGGAATTACCAGTAGAAATTAATGACTTTAAAAATAGATATTTTAGCTATTAAATATTAATCTATATTTGTGTTTTATAATAATTCTATAATTGTTGATTACTTAGTATGCTGTTATAATTTTGAATGAGAGTGTAAAATTTCATTAAGAAAACCCATAATTTATGTTACATGTATTTAAATTTCGTACTCGTAACACCCGAAACGAAGCATTAGTAACACCCGAAACGGGTAATTTTATTCATTAAAATAAATATAAAATTTATTACTAACTTTTTGTCCCGTGTTTAGGTTGGCTACTGGATAAGGTTGGACTTGTCATAAATAAATCTGGAGATTACTTGGAAAATTCGCTGAATTATGCATGTAAACACAGATGGTCAAAAGGTGGAGGCAATTTGGTGTAACACCCGAAACAGCTACTTATTCGTTGTTTTCTCTTTATTGCTCAAATATTTAAAAAATACGATTTTAGAAATCAGTAAAAACCACCCATATGTGTGTGATTCAATAGTTGTAATAGTACAGTTGTAATTACTACTCTAATAAAACATTTTATAATGAGTTCAAGTGTAACACCCGAAACGATGGAATGACCCAGAACTTACAAGTTATTATGATTAATACAAGCCCCAAAGAAAATTACTAAACAAATTACACATTAGAACACTACCCACTTAGTTTATTGAAACTAGGCACTTACAAGTAATAATTTTACACAATTTACTTATAAAGAGTGATAATTAAATTACATTAATTAACACAAAATAGTCCTGTTTCATAGTTATTAAAAAGTGAGGATAAAACAATCAAGTTTACTTTTACTTAATTTTATTTTGGAATTTGAAAATAAAATCTTAAAGGGTTTCTGAGTGCAGTGTTTTGATTAACTGATCTCTCATCTAATAGTTCAAAAACTTTAAATAAAAAAGCTCTTCCAGGATAGACAAAGTGGAAATTCATTAAAATTATTTGAAAGAAATCGCTAGTTTTTCAATGCTTGTGCTAAATATTAACCCATTTAGTGCGTTTCATGACCTTCTGACCCGTTTTTTAAAAATAATTATATTAATTTGATGTTGTATGGAGATAGATTCGTTTACTTTTAGCTGCCTACGTATCCTCTCAGATGCAAAAAATCTCTCTTTTTATATTTTCCTCGATGTACAGAATACTGGCATTTGAGGAGCTCTAACAAAAAGTAAAGCAGCGACAGAAACTTTTTAAATTTTGCTTTAACAATTTTAACGGAAACCCAAAAATGTTCAACAAGAAATGCTTGTTTACACATCAAAATTAAAACCTACGACCTTGCAAAGCGGTATTAGAAAGCATGTGAAGTGACTTTTTTACTATTGCAAAATAATTGATAGGAATATTCACCTTCGTTTTCTTGAATTTTGTCAGTTGCGGCAGCGCTTCCTGTTTGTGTCATGCCCTTAGACAATTCGTCCATCTTGCCGTACACTGGTTCGTTACATCAATCATAAAAATCACTACACCATTTACTATTATGATACAATTCAACAGCACACACTTAATCACTTTTCACTTTCTGAGACACTGTCTTTTTCGAAAATAATTTGGTGCATCCATCTTAAAAACATTTCTCAAAATTCACGAAACGCGTAAACCTCGAGCGAGCAAAGATTTTATACCATAAACAATTACAAAAGGAGAGGAGCACATGAACGAATGGCAGTGATTGAAATGGTGCCAAAAATATTAATTCCAAGCCAATAAATTCATAAAAGAACTTACTAGAGTTGCACGAGAGAAAATACACTATCCATTATCTCTTATTAGTCTGTGGTCCATGGTTGCACGTCGACACGTCGTCGCACATCCATTCGTCGCACTTAGAGTTGCCATAGACATAGAATAAAACGGGCAAGTGCGAGTCGGTTTCTATAAAACCATTATCTCTATGAAAAACGGCAAAAAAATCACGTTTGTTGTATGGGATACTATAAAGGTGGCACTTCACTTGGCGTTGCGTGTTTGCGTATTTGCTGTATTTGGCCAAATACTACCATGTGTGGAGGATTTATTTGTCTATATTTGCCATATTTGCACAAATATGACAAACACACAAATAGGCAAATACGCCGATCCGATCGCTTGTCGGTCTTTGGTCACACATCAAAGGACGCAATATGATTATTAGACCATTTTAGACCTTATTTACCTGTGTTATTTGCTGTCGGCATCCCAAGTGAGGACGTCGTGTTTGTGCTGTTTGGACTACGTACAAATATTTGGACAAATACGGCGAATACGCTACGCAAATACGCAACGCCAAGTGAAGTACCACCTGGTGGCACTTCACTTGGCGTTGCGTATTTGCCGTATTTGGCCAAATACTACCATGTGGGGAGGATTTATTTGTCTATATTTGCCATATTTGCACAGATATGAGAAATACACAAATAGGCTTTAGACCTTATTTGCTGTTGGCATCCCAAGTGAGGACGTCGTGTTTGTGCTGTTTGGACTACGTACAGTCAAGAGCACGTCAAGCTTGACACTTTGGACTTTGGAGCGGCCCTGCATTGTATGGCGCGCGGTATAAATAAGAGCTCAGCTTAAACTGGTAGTGTCAAGCGTGACGTGCTCTTGACTGTACAAATATTTGGGCAAATACAGCGAATACGCTACGCAACGCCAAGTGAAGTGCCATCTTTATAGTTATTAACGATACTAGTATCGTAGGTAAGTGTAACGTGAGCCCATTTGAAACACGAGCGATTCGAATGTTTTATAGGGCTCTAGTAACACATTATCTACAAGGCACGTATATTGTTTAACGTTTTACAATGCAGTAGCCGATTGGTAGCCGAAAAAACTAAACTAAAAAAAGTGTTGTCAAAAACTTACATCCTATGTCAAAAACGTACATCCAAAATTCTTAAAAGATGGTATTTCCAATCAACATTTACTGAAAACGTGTTACGATTGAACAATGTGCACAAATATTTTACAATTAAACTCAAAACATTAAGGAATTAACATTTATATAACACAAAAATGATTTTGTTGAACAAATTATTTCAATGGCGGGCAAAATATTTTTCCACAATTATGAGGCAAAGGCTAAGCAAATAAAATGCCAATTACATTTTTTTATATTTTTATTTATTTAACAAAGCATTGGTAACGAGACCATCAGCTTAAAAGTAACAATAACACATGAAGTAAGTATTCTCAGATCAGGGGGCCAGGGGGGCTACCACCTAAGCCGAGATCATAGAAAATTGTCTATGGTTGATCATATTGGTACCATGTAAGGTCACGTGACTTATTTCGAAGTTGATTTTCCAAAGAATGAATGATGCCCATGCGTACCTATGCGTACCCCATAAAAACATTTTTTTGTAAATAAAGAATGAACTGATGTTTTTTTTTCGCCATCTTATCTCATGTTTATGTTCCATAAATATTGATATTTCTTATTCGTATACGAATATTCCTGAGCTTTCGGTGAACACCAGCGTATGTGGGCAACCACTACTACCTCAAGCTTGTCCAGCAGACTCAGCAGAGGAATAAAAGTATCCAAAGTGATTTTTAGTCTCGAAGTATGAAGTGGTCTTGGATGCTGCTCGCATACTGATTCCTCGACTTCTCATCGAATACCTGTCATAATGTTTTTCAGCAGTATGAACATCCATATACCTGGAAGATATAGACTTTGCGGATGATCTCTGCCTACTCGCTACTTCACGAGAACACCTCCAGTCCAAGGCCGACGATCTTGCCAATGCTGCTGCTGAAGAGGGTCTGCGCATAAACGGTAATAAAACGAAAGACATGCGCCTTAATACCACTGATGCAACGCCTATCTATATAAACGGCAAAGCAGTCGAAATTGTGAAGCGCTTTACCTACCTAGGGAGCATTGTAGACCCTATGGGAGGTACAGAAGCTGATGTAGAAGCGCGTATCAACAAGGCAAGAGCCGCATACGCACAGCTTAAACCCGTTTGGACGTCATCAATAATCACACAAACAAAAATAAGAATATTCAACTCGAACGTCAAGTCAATCCTCCTGTACGGATGCGAGACATGGCTCGTCAAGAATGACGTCACCAGCAAACTTCAGGTGTTCGTGAACAAATGTTTACGTCGCATCCTGGGAATCTGTTGGCCACGAACCATCCCTAATGCAAGACTGTGGGAGCTAACTGACCAAAAACCAATGAGCAAGGAGATTCTTATAAGAAAATGGCGCTGGATTGGGCACGTCTTGAGGAGACCAAATAACCATCTGTCTAAACAAAGCCTTATATGGCAAGCTTGTGGTACAAGAAAGCCGGGCCGTCCCCGTACCACCTGGAGACGGTCAGTTGATAAAGAGGCTGCATCAACTGGTCTCAGTTGGAAAGACATCGAAGCTGCCGCCCAAAACAGAGAAGAGTGGAAATCCTTTCTGAGAGCCCTATGTCCCTGATGAGGGATAACAGGATTGCATGATGAACATCCATTGCAAGCTAAATATTACCCATTAGACAGATTGAAACTGTCCAAAAGCAAAGTGAAGTGATTCTACTGCAGAATACTGTCTGTCACAGACTACTTAGAAGGAAGATAGTTTTCTTAATTAATTTGGTGGATACCGGCACTGCACTGGACCACCCCTAACATGACCCACTGACCCTGCAAACTTGAGTTTTCCTAAGATGTCAGGACAAAGCCATCAAACTGATTCAATGAGCCTGAAATTTCACATGTGAGTGAGTGAAGAAATATAAGACGGTAAAACAGAACTTAGATACCACAAGCAAACTCAACTCCTCAATTTTTATCAAGTTACAAAATATATACTTACGTTCCTTTTAATGTCTTTTCATTTTACATATTATTATATAAGAAATGGTGTGTGTCTATACCTAGCGGTGCCCCGTCACTGGGCAAAAATGAATGCAATTAATAATTAGCTCTAGATTTGTTCCATAACGGTGATATGTTAGACGCACCGAAACAGTGATATACTGGAAAAAGTTCAGTGCATAATTGAAACTATGTGTTTTTGTTTTCAAAACCAATTTCAAGTTTTCAAAACCAATGTCAGGTTCAGTTGTTATCTTGGAGATAGGCAGTGTTCTCTGGATAGGGAATCTAATAAGACAGCATAAATAAATATTTAAGAACTACTTAGTCAGTTAATTTTGAATCGCTGCTTTCAAAACCCAATATATTTATTTCAACAATATCTTGAAAATTACTGAATGTACTTAGTTAATCTTTTAATATGTTGAAGTAAACAAACACATACTAGGTGTACTGAAGCCATTCATATTGCAGAGTGCATACATGTGGTAACCTCATGTGCGGCCCTCTGTACTTTAGTATATAACAATTCAAATTCAAAAATAACTAGACTTACCCTAGTACTTAAGAATAAAAATTTGAAATATTTGGAATAAAACAATTTTTTTTAAATAAGTTTTTTAATTCATATATGCACTTTAATTCATTTTCCAAAACAAGTCTCAATTCGTAACCCAAATTTCACTGAAATAAAGAATTATGCACAAAATTAACAATATTATAATTTCAGTAAATAAATAAATAAATATCTTTATTTCACTTTAAACAATTTAAAAGTAAGCGAGTTGCTAGTGTCTCCATTTAGGCTTTTCGCCTGTGTTTGGAGCCACCGCTCTTCGTGAGACCATTCTATTCTTAATTTTAATTTTAAATCTATAGGTACTTATCACAAATTAACACAAAATAAAAATATATATCATAAATTCATAATGTTAGTAAAAGTTGAAAGAGAGTGTAAGTGTGTGTGAATGTGTGTGTGTGTTACGAGTGTTTATTAATGTAGGTATCTGATATATTCATATGTTATCCGAGGTGGAAGAGCCGCTGAAAGGCCAGCCCTACGACTATGTGTTGGGATCAGTAACAGTAAAATGAAATCTTCAGTGATTCAGTTCTCACCGTACCTACATGCCAGTCATGTTTCACAGCCTTGTAAAACGTGTGGCTCAGGCCAGCAGACCCACGGAACTTAAACAACGAATTTAGGTATTCTATGTATGCCAATATATAACACCTATTGATGTCAAAAGAACCATATACAGGGTGTTAAGTAATTCGATCTTATCCTCTTGGGTGGTAAATAAGCCCATGAAACTGAACAACTTTCCCTAAGAACAAATGCCGAAATACGAAAAAAAATTTTTACTTCCCATACAAATTGCATCAGCTGATAAATCATTTTGTATGGGAAGTCAAAAATTTTTTTCGGATAAGATCGAATTACTTAACACCCTGTATAGTTGCCTTCATAGTTTAAGAAATATAGGTCATTGTTTGTGGGTTGCTTCAAGCGCTTTGGAGCTATAAAACAATCTTGGTGTGCCTGCTGGGCGGAGGGTTCAACGCAGCAGACCAAACATGATAGCAGGCACACCAAGATCGTTTTATAGCTCCGAAACGCTTGAAGCACTAGGTTTGAAACTTTTTTCTCGATGGCACCAATGAAAGCATTTAAGCTTAGAACTAGTACCATGTCTCTAACTTTAGCCATTTCCGTGTACGAGAGGGTGGGTCTGCTGAGCTGTTATCCATCCAGCAGTCCCACAAACAACGACCTTTATTTCTTAAACTATGATGGCACTAGATATTGTTCTTTTGGCATCAATAGGTACTAGGAAGGCATTATATATTGGCATACATAGAATACCTAAATTAATTGTTTAATTTCCGTAGGTCTGCTGGCCTGAGCTTGTGAAACGGGTAGAGCTTTCAAAGTATCACCGTTGTTTGTGAGCAATACTCCATACTCCACCTAAAATGAAAATAATAATAAAGCTTTATTCATTCCACATGCATTATCTAACATAACATTACATTGCAATTAAATTAAATCAATTAATATTATTAAAAATGCAAAGTTAATAAATGAAATTAAGTTAATTAAATTACTTAATGTTCTTTTATTTAGATTCTTCATCATCTGTGGACCCTTTTGGGTAAAAGCCTCCTCCAAGTTATTCCACTCATCTCTATCTTTAGCAGCCTCCATCCATTGCTGGCCTGCTACTCTCGCTATCTAGTCGTCTGTTTGCTATGACATGAAAATGGATTTGGTTAATGAAAGTGGATTAATTGATTCTTATAAACTTATTAATTATTCCTGGCTTAAAATATTAGGTATATTGTGTATTCAAAAGTAACTAAATGGAAAGTTAAAGCTATTGTAGAGTTAATGACGGGGTTTTAGTAACTAAAAACCCCGTCATTAACTCTACAATAGCTGTGCAAATCGTATCCAATGTTTGCAAGTTTCCTGACATGCCAACCTTGGTTTCAGCTTCAATTATACATTTTAAACATTCAAGTACAAGTTTGTTTATGTGGGTAATGTAATGTAATGTTATTGCAATTCGACCAGAATCACGTAGCAAAACATTTAATTTTATTTGGGTACTTACGGTTAATGTTTTTAAGCTCAATACTCCCGCCAGGGAGTATTATGTTCCTTGGTAATCCTACACACACACACTTCTTGGTAGGTCATCAAAGGTAGGTTATGGCAAGCGGTATTCTTTATTTATCCCAATCAGTCAATCCTTTTTTAGGAATATTATTATGGCGGTCACTGGGTCATGTTACGGGTGGCTCTGTCTTCAAAAGTTATGACAATTTTGCCAATGCCAAGATTGGAATCTACAAGAGATCACGGTGCAAACAATTCTATTCTATTCTTGTGCATATATGGGTCTGTCTTTTTATGTAAGACAATTTTGCCAATGCCAATGTTGGAAACTAAAAGAGATCACGGTGCAAACAATTCTATTCTTGTGCATATATGGGTCTGTCTTTTTATGTAAGAAAATTTTGCCAATATCGAGGTTGGAAACTACAAGTGAACGCGGAAGAAAATTCAACAAACGGTAAATATTTTTGTTGTTGTCGTTTTTGATTCGCCTTACGATGACAGTCACAGACTATTTAGTTTATTGTTTTATTATTCGCATTGCGGCAGGCAAAGGTTAAGAATCATACAGCCTTGTCATCCTATGCAGTTTATGCGTTTTAATGTGACTGCACGACCGATGACCCATTTTTATTTTTTTAGTTGTTTTCAAAGTAAACAATAAAAATGTCCATAAATCAATGTTAAGGGTAATTAAAATTTAAACATACATTGAAAGGTAAATTATAAGAACAAAGTAAAATAATACTGCAGCATAACAGAACGCACAGCTAAGTAATTTGAATTTGATGTTCACGCAAAATATTGAAGTTGATTCAAAAGTTACCATGGTTTAGTAGCCGTAGAAATCAAAATCAATTTTTTTATTGAATTTTGGCGTACTAGTGTGAAAACAAATGAAAGAACGACTTTCTCATGATACTTGCAGTGCGTTTTGTTTTGCTGCAGTATTTAAATGTATTCGTTGTTTTTCATTACTTATTGATCTTTATTTTAATTAATTTAAAACTAAATGTTAATTTTTAATGTAATAATTATTTTTTTACCTTGAAAACAAAAAATAAATTGATGGGTTCTAATATTAAAACGAATTGTGACTGTCACTGTGTCACTATTGAAAATGTTAAAATCAAGATGTTTTGAAGAAAATTGAGAAGTTTATTTTGTAATTGTAGCATAATTTAACAATATTTTTGAGTTTTTCGTGTAGTACGTGTAGTGGTGTTGAGTCGGAAGACGAATTCCACGTAAAACGTATACTGTTAAACTAACTACTAAAGGTTTCAAGACCAAGTAAGTTTTGTGGTGTTTTCCTATCGCCGTGGATGGAATTTCATCTAGAATCTTTTCTAAAGCAGACTTTCTGAGGCATGGAAAATATTATCGCCGCATTTTTTACGCAGCCATTGGTAAGATATGAGTTATCTATTGTAATATCATTGGTAATCTGCCTATCAATCTTCTGCAGAAGTTCTCGGAAGTTGTCATGGTTTTTTCTGTACTTAGAGATGTGTTGAAAATACCTTCAGTGGTAAAACGCAGGTAGGTAGTTATTCCAAAGTGTTGGTGAACTTATCTATTAGTTTTGTAGGCCTAACACAAAAATCTTAATATTGTTTTACTGAGATTGTTTGTTTGTTCTTCTTTCTTACAATTTCAAGTCAATATAATGGAGCCAAGCCAAAGTGTTATCAAATCTAACATACTTAATAATCATAATAAGCAAATATTATCAACTTTTACATATACTTATCATTATTTATGAACGTACCTATGTCTGTTCTATGACACATTATTTCATCATCACACTATACCTATTCACTTACGTTCAGGCTTCACTCTGCCGGTCTTACAAGAAACAACTTAGAGCTGAGTGAAGCCGTTTTTCTACACACAACACTGCACAAACACACAAGTACGAATTGCTAGGACTTTGCAAATATTTCCTTTTAAAAGTTTTGAAGAAAACTTTAAAAGGAACCTAATGTTAACCTAAATGTGTCAACTCAATTCAAAATATTTTAACTTCATAGAACATTAAATGTTTCGACTGTCATAACATAACATCTTAGTGCTCCAAAGTCATCATCATCCTGACCTGCTAGCGGTGCTCCCTGCTGATCAACAGACGATGCTCTGGTTTATTACAACCATTAGAGTTTCTTTACTTGATGTTGGTCACTTTTTGCCTTTCCCTATTTTAATACTACTTAAAATACTCTGACATTAGCAAAATCACAAAAAATCAAAAATTGAATGAAATTTTTCTAATTAAGTACCTACTTATGTCAATAACATTTGTTTGAGTCTGTCTGTTTGCAAAGGTGCAGTCTTCCCCCGAAAAGAACAGACGGGAAACTTAAAGGTTGTTCTTTTTGTTTTTTCATTACTTCCTATTTTTAACTGATCTGTCTTACTATTTTATTTATTTTTTGTCTCCATCTTTTTATTTAGTTTTTCTATTTTGCTCATCTTCTGTTTGTGTTACCCAAAGATAATATCAACACTAGTATTTTCTGTTTACATTCTTTGTGTTGTAATGTCTGAAGTCATTTTTTTTTTTTTTATAAAAAACTAGCTTTTCACCCGGGACTTCGTTCCCGTGGGAATTTTCCCGTCAATTTTCCAATGTTTTTAATAGTTATTCTGCTATTCGGGATGGAGAGAAATACAACAAATCAAAAACCATGGAAACCGGTCCAGCCGATCTTGAGTTATAAGTGGTGTAACTAACACGACTTTGTTTTATATATTTAGATGGGTTCGCTCTTGACCACAATCTAGCTTAGGGAAAAGATGTGGTCGAGGATGTAGCGAACTCACCCAGAAGAAGCCTATTCACTCGTACTTTAAAGATATTTGGGTTGTATGAACTCGGAAATACAGACACCGGCAGGGAATTCCACTCCTTGGCAGTGCGCAATATAAAAGATGAAGAATAGCGCTCAGTACGTATCCGAGGGATCTTGACAAGATAAGGGTGATACCCGCAGTGCATCTGGATGTCCGATGGAAAAAAGGGGCAGGCGGAATGAGCCAATGCAGCCTCTGAGCACAGTCTCTGAAGTACATCTTATAAAAAACACATTTAGACTTCTTTTTTTACAATATGTTATTTCATTCTGAAGGAGATGAAGTTTTCCCAGTTATATTAAATAAGATGAAAAGAATTAATTAATCTGCTTTCATTAACTTAATTTATTTCCAGGTGGAGTGAGTCATCTTAGGTTTTGTAAAGCATGTGCAAAGTAAGCTTTTAAAAGATGACTGGCAAGCTTGACACTTTGGACCGGCCCTGCATTGTATGGCGCGCAGTATAAATCAGAGCTCAGCTTAAATTGGTAGTGTAAAGCGTGACCTGCTCTTGACTGTACGTTAGTGACAGCGCCGCAAAAAACACCGCGGTCCTATGTCAACATTGACAACGCCATAGGGCGAGCAATTCTTTGCGCGGGACCCTCGCGCAATCAAAGTGAAGTTTCACCGTGAGCCGAGCGCGAGTTTGTCGTTATCGTGGTAAAGCTGCTGAGAAAAAAAAATTCGAACTTTCTCAGGGATGTGGCTGCCTTTCATTAAGATAATTCTTCACGAACACAACTACTGCCATGTATGTACACTGAGAACACCGTCAATGATATGATAATTATTATTGTTGGAAGACTACCAATCAAACCAACATAATAACTTTGATTTATTGTGTATTGGGAACTTCCTAATAGAGTTACATGATTTTAACTAGTTGACAGTAAAGATACATAGTAAAAGGCTCTAGCACCAATCAAAAACTGAATGTATAATTTTTGGAATGATGGGTATTCGAATAAGAACAAAACTGAGAATGATGAGGATGGTTGAGAATAAGATGTATAGAGCCTGGAAAATGAGTGATATCTTTGTTTGGAAAATGAGTGATATCTGATATAATAAGATTAACATGCATATATGAATAAAAAAACTTGTTCCACATAATTTTATTTTATTCCAATAAATTCTCCCAATAAATCACCTAGTAAACTAAAAATCAAACTGTCATAATTCATCCAAGAAAAAAACTGTTGAAAATAAATACAGAACTTTCTCCGGAATGTCCGCAGTCTCTTATAGGTGAAAATCACTTGTTGGAAGATGCATTAGCATTACGTCTTGTGTATACTGATGAAGTCGAAGAGTTGAGTTTCCTCATGGTATCTAGAAGTTCCTTCAGGTGTTTATCCCATCATTTTCTATCTTCACTCACATGTACAAGCAAAAATAAAATTCAGGCACATTGAATCAATTTTGTGACTTTTTCCAGACATCTTAACTGTCTGCTGGGAAAACTCAAGTTTGCAGTGGGTCTTTACTGTGCCAGTAGCCACTAAATTGATAAGGAAGATTATGTTTCTCCACAACATAAACACTTCTTCTGCAATCAAATTGCTTTTGTATAGTTTCAGTCTGTCTCCTGGGTAATATTAAGTTTTTATCTAGTAGTGGTTGCCCTCAGAAGTACTTAATCACCAACAGATTTTCGTTTTCGCCAAAAATATTATTGTTGTGATTACTGTAAAAACTTCAAATGTTTATCTCCACAGCAAGTTACAATGACAAGAGCCAAGGAGTTTACAAGACTACATACTCTTTGATACAAGAGCGAGATGTGAAATGAGATGGAAGGATGGGAAACATCACGCGGGAAAATTTAAAATACATACAAAAACAAAACTCAAAATTACGAAAAAAAAAATTTTAGTTTTGGAAGGTTTTCTTTCTTAGTTTATATACAAAATGACTTTCTAACAACAAATTTACAAATTATGTATTTTATTAAGCCGCTAAATAATGTTTTTCAAAGGAAAACTTGCGATGTTGACGCCGGAGGAGTCGCCTACTTCAAAAGCGTGAAAATCAATTTCCATAAAGTCGGAAAATCCTTACATGGTACCAATTGTTTCAGAAAAAAAAAAGAGTACGCATGGGATCGTTCATTCTTTCAAGCTTCGACTTAGACGGCCTGTCACGTGACGTGTCATGGCAGCCCAAAGTGAGATTTAATCCAATTTTGTCTTATGCTTCGTATGCTTCAAGATCTTTGAGAGCTTTGAGAACCCAATTTATATTTTTCTGACTTCTTATAGATTTCTTATATCCATATTTAAGATCCCCGACGTCATTCATTCTTATATTTTTCTCACTAGTTCGCAAACAATGCGTCCCCATGGTACCAATCGAATCAGCTTCCTTCCGTCAGCATCAAAATCATCGCGTCAAATTCACGCAAGAACGGTGGTAGCCTCCCTGGTCAATAAAACATGAAGTAGGCTTCTCAGGTCCTTCGTAAACCGATAGTGTTTTTACGAAAAACTATGGCGGCAAGAAGCACTGCCGCGGGATCTTTGTCGGAACCAAACGGAGCAGATACACTGTATCACTTGAATTCCTTTATCACCACACTGTTTAAAGTTAGTTTACTGCACAATACACTATCACTATTACACATTAAACCACTTTTTAATGTAATAAACAAAAATTCAATCGGCACAACAACCCCTCACGCCGAGTTCCCGCCAAAAATCCAAAATCCAATTACACCTACAGAAATTATTAAATAGTTCAATTATTTGTTAAAAATCAGATTTGTTTTATTGAAAAAGTAAAATAAATAATTTACTTTTATATTGTGTTACCAGCCCATATACGAGTACGTCCCCACCGAGGGGCCATAGTCCACCACGTTATAAGATTTAGGCCATAGTCCACCACGCTGGCCCAATGCGGGTTGGTGGACCGCTCGTCTTTCGAAAATGAATTTTCTTGGACGAGCGGGTTTCATCACGATTTTTTCCTTCACCGTTGAGCAAGTGATAATTAGAAATCCGTACGTAAATCCGAAAAGACGAATTTAGTGGTACCGGCCCGCACCCGGATTTGAACCCGCGACCTTCGGATTACAAGTCTGGCTCATTACCAACTGGGCTATCACCGCCTTTTATATTGTATTTCACTGAAAATCAAGATTTTCGTCAGAAATAATTATTTTGTCAAGCTTAAAAAACTCTTTGCTGTCAATCTATACAGCCAGTATGAAGCTTTATAAAAAAGGTAATGCTCTCACTTGTCAAAAGGGTCGCTGAATTATCAAATCAGCTACTTTTTATTTCTCTATACATTTTTGTCAATATTTTATTCACTTTTCGCATACTTTTTATGCATCATTTGATAAGAAAAATAACTTTATTGAATCATAGAATAGTCACTGAAGTTAAATTTTGGTATATGAAAAATGGGTTATTTGCTCATTAGTTCAAATATTCAAAATCTTCTTTTCATTTCAAAATTACATAACATGTAACGGGGCCATTTCCAAGCAACTACAATGTAAAATATTTAATTTATTCTACTTTTTAGTATTTGTTGATTTAAGAGCAACCGAAATACACCATCTGTGAAAATTTCAACTGTGTAATAATCACGGTTCATGAGATACAGCCTGGTGACAGACGGACGCACGGACGGACGGACAGCGGAGCACATTCGATAGGTAGGTAATATCCGAAACGATTACTGACAGAGCTATTATAGGCATTAATGCTTTTTATTGTCGTGCGTGTTTGCGCCCGCATGCGGGCCAGGACCGCACGTAGATTCTGTGGGTCCGCATGCGTGCCACCCAAAACCTTTTGTTTCATACATGTTTTATTTTTCCCGCGTGCGTGTGGCCCGCCTTACAATAAAAACATGAGTCGATGAATATCAAAAACCCGTATGTCACACCCCTTCTCAAAAATGAATTATTAATGGCGCTAAATTTCAAATTTAAAACTGATTCGACCTGTGAATTTCAAATTCAGGTAAGTCAATGAAATCTATTTAAAAATAACGGTTAAAACCAATGATTTTTTTTCAAATTCCGGTAAATCCAGTGACAGTTTTTTTATCAAACTCGGTTACGTCCATGTCGACCAATCAGAGCACAGCGTGGCATCTAAGATGGCTGCCACTCCTCGGATGTGTCGTGGCGCGACTACTGTGTGCGATTAGTTTTAAAACGTTTTTAATTGAAAAAATGGAAGAAAATAACTTAATTATACGCGTCTTAAATCGTGACAAGGCAAAGAAAAAAGTGGTGCAAAAAGATAAAACAAAAGAAGCACAGAAGAAAGCCGAAAAGTAAGTTAAATACACGCATAGTAACTGTCCTCTAACGCGTGCTCTGAAACCCAGAGCCGCACTTAAGCGTCCGTATTTAAAATGTTGTTCAAATAACTCACATATTTTATTATTTTTTCATTTTACGTATTTGCGACCAGGAAAGGATAAAACGTGAAACTGTAAGTTTTGAATGAGTTTTCCAAAGCATGTCAGTTTTTAATGTGCTTTTACTGACTGTTGCATAAATAATTTTGAAAAGCTTACTTAACTATTTTCTGGTGGTTGTAGCCGATCTGAAAATTTATGAAAATGAAACTGAAATGTTTAACATTAAAGTAACTTATTAATGTCACTACGAGCAGGTCTAACAGTGGAGTTGTAACTAGTTTGTAAATACTGTCACATAGTACCTACTATAAAAAATATTATTGAGTGGTTGTGCGTTAGCTTCTGTATTAGCTCCGTTTTAATTTTTCATCTGTACGTTTTACCTCTTGTTGCTTATCTTGTTTATATCAGCCAGTGTTTCTCCAAGGAACACAGGTCGAAATAAAGGAATGTTTGCTCCCTCTGTATGCTGCTTGTCTAATCATGTAACTAATCTTGCTAACTAATTTTTAAGCTCATTAATTTTGGCAAACGACTTTTTTAGCTTGCAGGGTTTGTTTTCAAAGCGGCTTCAAAGAAGCTTTTTTTTCAAAGAAGATGATGAACAATCGGTACGTAACTCAGAAGAATATGCAATGGAGGAGGTTCTAGACTTTGTGTAGTCCATCATCTGCTATTCATTTCCATCACCTTTTAATAACTATGTTATTTTTAATTTAGAATTTATTGTGTCTCTAAAGGTTTTAAATTATATTTTGATTTAAAATATTTGATTGATTTATTTATACCTTTCCATTTATACATAGTCTGTCCTTGGCCACTGTATACTGTATCCATCCACCGCCTTGAATACGTCCCATAATTACGACGAAAATCAAATCCAAGCAAGTCCATAGATAACATTTCAAAGTCAGGTAAGTCCAAGCTGGTACTTTTCAAACCCGGGTAAGTTTCAATGGTAAATATCAAATGCCTGTATGACCTCGCTTAAATCTAATTTTTTGGCTTAATTTGAAACTAAGTTGCTTTCGGATCTTCGTGGAAATGATTCTATATTTTATTTAATGTAACCAAAGTAAATATCAAACTGTTATTTTATTAATTTCATAAGCAAATGAAGTTTTCGTTATTCCCACATTTCACTTAGCATGGACATATGGGTTTTTGATATTCATCGACTCAAATGTGCCCTTACACGAATACCTAATGTTTTGTGAATGTGTTTTTAACCCCCGACAAAAAAGAGGGACGTAATAAGTTTGACATGTGTATCTGTATGTCTGTGTGTCTTTGTGTGGCATCGTAGCTCCTAAACTAAATGAATGGACCGATTTCGATGCGGTTTTTTGAAAGCGGTTTAGCCGTTTAAAACTTTTAAGCAATCGAATATTGGGAGTGATACAAAATTTTTAATTTTAGGGTTACATTCATAGACATAGAATTAAGTTAAATATCAACTTTTTGTTTTGTGTTGTTATTTGTAATCATAGATGATTCATAGACATAGAAATAAGTTAGTCGTAACTTGGTCGTATAACATAAGACGTCCATGGTCGGTATGCACAAAACAATTTGTCAATTTCAAAATTTTCAGAAAATTTTGAGAAAATCAGGCCAGTACATCGGGCGAACATTTTTTTGTAATATTTACTTCTATTCGATGTGTAATACAAATGTGGCTTGTAACTTTGCGATGTGCTACTATCTACACAACTTTGGGAAAGTTATGTGGTGCTATTTATAGGAAGAAAGGAAGGTACTTGTAAATATAAAATCTATACTTTGCCTCAAATTATTTTTGATAGTTTCTACTTGTACTACAAGAGATGTAACGATGTTGGAGCTCGTTTTATTTATTTTATCTCACTTGACAATTTCTACCTCACTATACGGGTAAAATTAGAAACTGGTAACATAGTAATAAAAAAAGCACTTTTTTGACAGATACAAGAACAAGACGGACGAGCTCATCTCGGTTATTTTTGATAAGATAACTAATTTAAACAGTGCAGTTCCATATTATATTTATATTTGTGTATGATAACGATAAAACAATACAATGGGATAGAGGAAAATCGTTTAATAGTTTTTCATAATTGTTTGACTAGAGCTGGTTTTATTTCCTTCAGCAGCAGAATGGAACATTTCGGTCTTTCACATATTTTGTACGAGCCAGATAAATATAATCCTGATACTTTGGACTTGCTGGCAGACGAAGAAGCAAGAGAATACTGGCTAAATACTTTTGAGAAGTTAGTTGAAAAATACGTGGTATTTGCTCTAACGAACACCGACGACCCGACAGTTGAAATTCGAGCCCTCAAGTTCAAGACTTGTTACGTGGAGGCTTTAAAGGAACTCAGAATAAATCCTTTGTAAGTATCCTGCCTTAGTGTTTATGTAATGTATGTGATAATACATAAGTTTTAAGTTTTTTTTAAATAATTATAATAGTTAAAAAAAACATTGTTGTAGTGCCCTAACGGGGTTCGTGTATGTGCTTCATTAACAGTAACATCTTTATAAAAAATTTTGAATTTAAGTTTCGAATATTGATGTCTGGATGCCGCAAAAACCTTAAATCGCGGTGTCCCCCTGCGTCATGTAAATGCACGCGGTCAGAGGATCATGTTAGAGGTGCTCTGTTGTCAATCTCACTTGTCTAAATATAATTTTTTTTATTAGTTATAAAATGGAATTTTTGGTAATTAAAATTTTCAGAGCACATGGGCATCTGACAGTACGTTTACTTCTTGATATCAATGAGACTTGCCTACGGGCACAAGGATTTTTTGATTTATGGAAACAACAGAAAAAGTATGAGAATGACACTGCCCTAGCCTCACTTAGTGCAAGATTGGCTGAAATTGATGCCCTTTCTGATGATAGGCAAAGGTGGATTGAACTATGCAAAGGTGTCCTAGCAGGTATTTTAAGTAGCTTTTAAATTTTCCTAAATATAATTAGTGAAACCTTCATTTGGGAAATAGCTGTTTTTATAAGCATAATTTAAACCAAAAAAGTATTCACCCCAAAAAGTATCACATTAGATACAGGATTTGTATCGCACGGCGCGTAAGCTGGTGCGTGACTTACAAAAAAAAAAAAAAATTTACAAATAAAATATTTCTTTGTTTGTAGGTAATATGTTTGATTGGGGTGCACAAGCAGTAAGCAGCATATTAGATTTGGGACTCCATGATGCACTCAATAAAATTCAACAAAGGCCATGGCTCTGTGATGGCTTAGACAAATGGCTTGAAAAATTAGAGGCAAGTATTTTTTATTTATGATACATTCATTTAAAATCCATTTCAGTAATAGCTTCTGCAAATTTGAATTATAACACCAAACATTAAAAATCCCACATTAAGGTTTCCTGTGTATGTATCGAAAAGAATTATCCTATGAGGCTGCCATAGTCACCCAGAGTGACTGAAGTTCTACAAAATAAAAGGTTCCCGTGTATTGAAGGTTGCAATGCAATTTTGCTTCATGTTGTGTAAATTGTCCAAGAATATTTATTTATTTTACTTATCCTTTCTAATATTATAAGGATCATAGTCTGATAAAAAGAAATAAAACATGATGGAAGTTAAAAAGTATCTCTTTTTCTTTCAGAAAACTGTTCACCACTGTGCAGCCATTTTCGTTGACAATAGTGGAGTAGATATAGTGTTGGGAATTTTGCCCTTTGTTAGAGCACTATTACTCAGAGGCACATCAGTCATTCTCTGTGCTAATGAATGGCCAGCTTTAAATGATGTTACCAATGTAGAATTAGAAGAAATTCTACGTGGCGCATCTGTTATATGCCCAGTTTTGGCAGCGGCTGTAGCCACCGGAGACCTAGTTGTAAGATCAAATGGCCAAAGAGGTCCCTGCCTAGATCTAAAGACCATAGGTGTAGGTAAGGCTCATCTATAGTATAATATTATAAAGAGGAAAGATTTGATTGTTTGTTTGCATTGAATAGGCTCCAAAACTACTGGACCGATTTAAGTAATTCTTTGACCATTAGGCCCTAACCGGACCTATATCGCGAATCACGCGAAGACTGCTGGATCTAAATAGAACAAACCTACGAATAATGGTGGGTACCCTCACGGGCCACTGTGCTTTAAACAAGCACCTATTCGTTCTAAACGTCACCGACAGCCCCCTTTGTAGGGGCTGCCTAGAGGCTGATGAAACAGTCGCCCACGTGATCCTGGAATGCGTGGGAGTGGCGAACCAACGGGCAAAAATCCTACCAGAAATTAGGTCGCTTCGCGAAGCCTGTGAATTCCCCAGGAGGATTCTGAGCTTCTGGTCGGAGCTGAGGTGGCTGGAATAGCCACCGACGGGAGCCCTTATCAACTATCCTACATTATCCGTGATGTACATAAGGTACATGATTTTCCCGAATTCCCTCGGGAACGAAGTCCCCGGCGGAAAGCTAGTGTCTAATAAAAATACAGTTAAACTTACACATCTTGGATCACAAATGCGGCAGGTGTCATTATTTCTTAAATATTTTGTTTCAGGTCTTGTGACTGAAATGAAAGTACGAGGTGTTGATCTAATAATATTAGAAGGAATGGGGAGAGCAATTCACACGAATTTCAACGCTCGTCTAGCTGTAGATTCACTCAAGATGGCTGTGGTCAAAAATGCTTGGCTAGCACAACGCTTAGGTGGGCCATTATTTTCAGTCATTTTTATTTATGAAGAGAAGCCAGTTCAAACATAACAAAGGAATCATGTAATTTTTCAGTATTTACTAGAAGTAAGCCATTAAACTTTTGACCACAATGTGTATTTCTTATATGCATTCATATTTGAATGTTATCAAACTCAGACCTGTGTTAACATCTTATGATGTTTTTTTCGGAATATATATTGAGTGTTACCCTGACATACGACTTTCATTTTATGTGGTATCAAGTGAAATAAAAATTATGTGGAATCTATCATTTATTAAAATTAAAGACCCATAATAACTATACTAATGGAAAAGTCACGCCATTTTCAACTATTCATGATAATTCAGAGAAATGCTACTACCTACAAACCAACTGTTACTGGTATTGGATTGAAAATATCAATTCACTGTACAGGAAAATACATAAATGTACAACAGTGTAAAAAAAAAGGTTACCTAAATGCTACAAAATAATGCATGAGTTAACACTTCCACCTTCAAATTAATCACTAACAGGTCATGACATTTCATTACATGCCTTTATAAAATGGACAAATTCCAGTGAACATCTTGACGATAATGCATAAATATTTCATCTTATAATTCATCTATATTTATAAAGATTAGGATCTGTTAAGCCAAGCGATAACTTTGAACAACAAATAAGCAATTCCAATAGCATAAGCTATCTTTTCTTTTTGTTGTCTCTGTAACTGCTCAGCTTCTATGACCATCACTCGTCTATTCAATTTGACGATTTGTCGCCGTAGATGAACCATCTCTTCAGTTGAGGAGAGACCTTCTCCATTGGGGGGAGTTGATTCTCTGAAATAATGAATTACAAGTGGTTTAGTACTAGACATTGTCATGCATGGCCCATTAGATTATACCAAAAGTAGATAACACCAAGAAGGTAATTGCTACAAATGAAATCTCAAAGTAATATTCGACTAATTCTTTATTTTAAGTTTTAATTATAAATTCTTTATTATAACAAAAATTTAGAAGACCTGCCCCTTATATCAAGAGAAGTGGTAAACCACCGGATTAAATCATGATAGCTTACCCTTAATGGGTATGTTAACTGATAAAAATAAAATGAAAAAGTAGACTAAAGAAATGGTGATCCTATAAATTAAAAGTATTTTACCAACCTCAAGACCAGACGCGATTCATTCATGGTTGAGTCCTTGAAGGTGTCAGGCCGAGGCGTGGACCGTGCTCCATCACCTTGAGAGCGAAATGTCCGTAAATTCCTTGGTGGAGAATTTGGGTATCCCATTGGAAAATCGTCAGCTGAAGGAAAATAGTGTTGGTCAAGAGTGATCACACGAGGAGGAGTGCTTACACGAATCATTCCAGGGTCTGTTGGCAGAACAGCATTATCCAGCTGAATTTCTCTAGGTGGTGCCTTGGTGCCTGTTTTAAATAAAAAAACAAACAATATAGATATTAAGTCATTGGTTCTCTGTAATAAAATAACAAAAATGCAATGATATCAATTTGCAGTTTAAGACTATTGTTTTCATACCTAAATGCTGATCTTGTCCAACAACAAGTATTCTTTCAGGTACTTTCATGTCAAATTTTTCATTGGCATAGTCCCAGCCATTTGGTACACTATCATCATCAACAATATCTCCAGTAGCCTGAAATAACAAACATGCAATATTCATCTTAAATTAAATATTTACTAAATCTTTGTAAGTGATTAGATACCTTGATTCTTTGAGGCACGGTCATATTGTGGCTGATGAGGCGAGCGTAAGCTTCTTCCGAGGTGAACTGCATCGTCGTAATTTATATCAATCTAAACAGAAACCATAAAAGCATTTTACAAACTATAGAATGATGTAATTCATCAACAACTATTCCTGAACATTCATTAGATATAAGCTAAAAATAAGAAAAATAGATATATTTATAATGCTTTCATACAATAGGTGGGTAGGTGTGACACGAAATGTTGAGTATTGATTGAATCGAGGTTATTAGTCCCCTTATTGTACGTACCACACAAATGAGTTTATTTACAAGATTTTTTGTGTATAACTTATTCCATTGATTTACTTGTTGAAGAAATATAACTTGAAATTAAAATTAATGGGTGATATGATAACAACTAGCGAAACAACGATGACAATACCATACCATAAACACACTTTTTTTTTTGTTATGTGACCTACAGAGTGGCCACAGTCTGCTTCAAATTACCCCAGAAAGAGTCATTGATTTAAAGAAACAAGTGAGTCAAGTCAGAATTTTGAATAACTACATTTGCCTTTGAGTTTCTACCACTGAGATTGGTTTGATTGGTTAACTGTTTTTCTTAAGTATTCTTAACTTTTTAACGACCAATGATTGCTTTGTTCTTACCTTGTAATAACAAAATGATCGAATCGGTGTCTTGTAAATGAGAACAAAACGTCAAAATGCCGTGTATAACTGTCATTGGTAGTTGCTAAGTCTTTTGGTTTGGATTAATTTCCTACGAATTTAACTAAAATCCAGTTAAATTGATGCGTTGAAAAGCATGAACATATTCAGATGTGTTGTAAAATGTGTTATCTGTAAATAGGTGTCAATAATTTAATTACTACCCCAAATAGGTTAATAGTTTAGAAGAAAAATGAGAGCCACCGGCTTTAGAATTTGTTTAGTTATTTTAGCAGTCGTATTATGTAGTTTGGCTTCCAGTATGGATCCTCCGAAAAGGGACGTTAAGAAGTCAAAATCTGTCACTACATTCGTGAGTGCTAAATGGGAGACAACTCCAATAGTATTGGAGTTAGCCGAGTACCTCGCTGGCGAAAGCTCGGACTTGTTTTGGTCTTTTGTTGATGGAATAAATTCTTTGAAAACTAGTCTGGATAATTTAGGTAAGTTTTTACATGATTTGCTAAATTATCTGCTAATATTTATGAAGAATAGAGTAGGGTTTACTTAAATTATATTTCATGTTTTTAGAGACAGATAAACAAGTTTATGAAGCATGTATCAGCGTGGCAAGCACGCTGCTACCGCCGGCACAGCTCCGCATGGCCAAGCTGGCTTTGTCCATGCACACCACATCCCCTGCTGTTCGTATGTTTGACCAAGTGGCTACACAAAATGGAGCCAAAGAAGTGCCTTGCAACACTTTTGTGGCTATTGCTTCACAGAAAATCTGTGACGATGATGCTCTCAGATCCATTTTGAAGTCATATATCAAATATAACCCTGTGAGTTTATTTTATGTAGGATTTCTTTATTTACAAAACAATTTTTTAAATGAAAACAAACTATATTTTTAAAATGAACATGCACGTACCAACTCACATGTACGTAGTACATAGTACTGCATAGCATAAAAATTATCAACAGCCAAATTGTAAAAATATGAAGTATCAAATTAGAAATCTAACAACCTTGAAGTTGAAATTACCTACTTACAATCTACTACAGCAACCTGTAATTGCATGAGTTGTATAGCATCAAAATAGCTCGTTTAAAATAATCAGAAAAAATTGCAAAATTAAGACGATAGGAGAGGTGTTCTTGATCAGATTTAGTTAATAAGGAGCTTCAAATAATTTTTTTTCCCTTAATACTTTTTTTTCACTCCACAAATACCTAATTAAAATATATAATGGTAAAATTATGTTTTAATCATTTAGAATAGAATAGATAATCTTTATTGCACAGGATGTCACCACACAAACATTTATGGACAGTATACAGTAGAAAAAACACAGAACAAAAAAGAACTTAATATCTATACAAAAAAATTAAAAAATAAATAATAAAAACATTAACATATAGTAAATTAAAGGAGAATGGGCAAATTGGTACAACCCTCCAATAGCGATGAGTTATATGTCCCTGGACAGGTCTTTTCAATTGGAACAATAGTTACTATGACAGCTAAGTTGTAATAGTTGTCCGTTCGGAGTTATAGGTACCTAAAGTTAAACAAATAAAAAAAAATATTTTGCAATTATTATCGTTTATTGGGGAAAATAACAATAATGACGTTGTAGATTACAGTATTCCATAATTATTTACAGAAATATAAAGGGATTACATTGCTTAGATCAAAAAAAAAAACACCTTATTTACCTTACATACTAATATATTATACAAATATTTTTTTTTACATTTACAAAATAGAGTCAATTACATTTTGATTGTTCACAGTTCGTCCACGATAACATCATTTAGGAACACTGCCGGTGCAATAAAGCCTTCATGAATTGCATGTCCTAAATATCAAATAATTGATATAATATGCGCGCATGTACCCATGGTACGCCGTCCTGACAAGCATGTACAGTAGTGTTGAACAATGTTGTTGCTGCCTTCGATTTGGTTACTTTTTATCAAAATGTAACAATAATAAGTTCTTGCCCGGACGTGTCTAGATTGAATGCGCCCACGCAGAAGCCACACTTCTTCATTAATTCCATAATCTGGCAGGTCATCCAGTTGATTTTCTCTGTATGTCTCAATAAGGTATAAACCGTTATTAAGATGCTCCGCGCAGTATGATCTTGCCAGTTTTAGCTGGTATGTACCCAAAGCCAGTATCATTATCTGATTTAGGGTGAGCCTTGGGAAGTTTTCAATATTGTGGGCTTCCATCCGTTGAAAATCAACCCTTCGGCTATTCAGGCGCTTTCTCTCGACATATGTGTATAGAAGATTCGGTGAATCCAATGTTTCTCGTATATGACTCAGGAACTCTTCTGCATGTTCATTATCTGTTATCGGTACATGGAAGTGATTTATAATCGCTGCAGCAATTCTAAAGTTTTCGAACATATGCGGCAGTGCCCGATTAAAATATGATTGCCGTAACAGTTTATCATTACGTTTAAACCTGCCGTTCACAACTTCCACTACCCATCGGCACATTGTAATGGCTCGTGATTCGTTTGCCTGTTCCGTAGTGAGCTGGGATTCTCGACGGTCTTTTGTTGGTGGCACGTAATATTCATAACCCCAGGCTTCGATTGCATCCAAGCTGTCTCTGAACCCACGGTCCAAAATGAACACGTCATTTGGTTGAAGCAAATAATGTAAAGGGTGTTCTTCGTCATTCATGATATCCTGCATTATTTGCGCGTCAGTTTTTGTGGCAGCGTACGGCCCCAAAACATCAATAATATAACCATCTGACGATACAATCAAAAATGGCTTTAAAAGATTTCTAAACTTGTGGAGGCTATATGACAGCCGCTGGAATAAGAAGTTACTACTTTTATTGATGTAGACATATGTTCCATCACATATTAGAATTAGTTTGGTATTCTCTTCATTTCCAAAAAGGTTTTTTGGAATGACTAGGTTTCTGTCTAAAAGATTTCTTCTGTCAATGTGATCTAACCCCAAGTGAAGTATTACATATTCATTTGTAAGACATTCACGTGCAATGTTCAAATATCGTTCCAGTTTTCTCCTGGACATATTAAATAATGACGCAAGCCTTTCATCTGAATCTCCTGTACGAAGTTTTGTCAGGTATATACCTAATGCAGTTCTTGGATCTTTGCATCTTTCGCTGAGTGAAGGAGTTTGCTCCAAAATAGAATCGAATTGATCACCATCAAGTCCAACCCAGAAACGCATGTCTTCATTAGACATGGCACCTCTTACATTAGTCCGAGGTCCGATCAATAAGCAGTTCAATAATCCAGTGTGATAGCCAAGTTCAGAAAACAGATCAGAGCACAATGTCCATGTAAATAGCCGGGTCAATGTTATAAGCAGATATCAGTGTCCGAAAAGATTGCCAAGTCAAAGTCGTTAAGAAGTATTGCATAAACAAGAAACGTAACACTCGCGCACAGTACCAATGAACGACTGTTACTTGACTTACCTGAGGGTCCCAAGTTAGAATACGGACACACCCCCGCCGGGGAGCGGGGGCGAGGTGCGCCCGCGGCTCGCCTCATACCACGACGGTACCCAAAACGCACAAACAAAAGAGATGCAGCTATTAAAAGTCATAAACCATGCTATTATTCTTTGAACTGGCCAGGCGGTACACCTAAAAGTGATTGTGTATACTGAAAATAATACTTACAATAATAAAAACAATGTTGCAATAAAAACTCGCTCATTGTATCGTAACAAATAGCGGCTATTGTTCAACAAAAAGCAAATCAATGTACGAATTACGAGGCACACCAACCAAATATTTATTTCAAAATCCCTTTTTGGAAATGGAGAAAACATTAAACTAATTCTAATGTGTGATGGAACACATGCAGCGGCTTCTCGGGACCTTGACCAGCTCATCGGTGCATCTTGTGTGAGGCCTACCCACTCTGTGTCTTGTCAATGGCTATATTCACGCTTATCGAACTTGCCCTAAGTATAAAAAAAATATTTGTATAAAATATATGTAAGGTAAATAAGTGTTTTTTTTTGGACCTAAGCAATGTAATTCCTTTATATTTCTATAAATAATTATGAAATACTGTAATCTACAACGAAATTATTGTTATTTTCCCCAATAAACGTTAATAATTGCAAAATTTTTTTTTTTTTTTTTTATCTTTAGGTACCTATAACTCTGAACGGACAACTATTACAACATAGCTGTCTTAGTAACTATTGTTCCAATTGAAAAGACCTGTCCAGGGACATATAGCTCATCGCTATTGGAGGGTTGTACCAAGGTCCATACATTTTTGCCCATTGTCCTTTGGAGTAAGTGTTTTGTGTTGTGACGTGCAGTGCGAAAGGGTAGCACTCATCGGAAGCCACGACTCGAGACAAGCTCAAGTCATTTAAGTACCTAATTGTGCAGAGTATACCTATACAAAACCATCAATCATAAGCAATAATTTCCAGATCTGTCCTAAAACATTTCTTGATATTTCAGGAAGATCACAAGCTTGATACATACTTGCTAGACCACTCATATCCCACCAGTGACAATAAGAGTCTCACTGCAATTTTGTACGGAGAGCTTGGCATGAAGGATTTCTTAACAAAACATAAGATTCTGGCCGGCTATGCAGATATGGGAGCTATCAATTATGTTGTTCGGTGGAATGTTAAGGTAACCGATGTTTTTATTAATTTCTTTATTTTATAGCTTCCCATTACTAGCTTAGGACACTGGAGAGAAACCAGCCATTGTGCGGCCAGTAAAAAAATAATAGATAACCATGCTTGTGAATGTAAAACAATACCAATACCATTATATACATCAAATATGTATGATGAAATAATAAGATTTGTCTGCAATATACATAGATAGGTATGTATTTGCATGTTTGTTTTTAAAGTAACATTTTAAAGTCACAGGGGTAACAATATTGAAAAGGTTTGGAACCACTGGCTTAGGAGAAGCAGGTACTATCTAGTCTTATATTTTTAACAATTCTTTTTGTGTTATGATGTGAAGGAAGGTCAAATAAACATACTTTTACATTTAAAAACATTATTAAGGATAAGGTACTTATAATTTACTAGCTATAATGTGATGGAATGTGATTATTTTTATTAGTATTAATAACAACTGTAATTCTTTATCGTGAATATAAACACAACATGCTAAGCTTTAGAATATTATCGGCAATGAAATTAAATTTTAAAACAAAGCTTGAAGTTACTGTTGCAGTTGCAATAGTAATTTAAGTTCAATTGCTGCAAAATAGCTTTGGTAGGTATAATTTTTAGTAGATTTTACCAGTCTGCCACAACTCGGCGACAAAAATATTTTTTTCTGGTTTTATTGCACGCTATGGAAAATTATTCTACCATGCTCAGCAAGCGATATAAAAAAAAATTTTGCCGCTACCACTCTGAACCGTCGCTCACCCTTTAGAACAGTAGAGCTTTTTCTTCTTTTGTGATTTCGAATTTCATAATGTTATATTTGATACTAGTTCAGTTTAATACAAGGATTAAATTAAATTAAACTGTATTTACTTTTTGTATCAAAAAGCCAAGAGGTAAACCAAAGGTTCGTTTATCGGGCTATGGAGTAGAGTTGCAGTTAAAGAGCACTGAGTATAAGAGTCAGGATGACTCCACTCCTAAAGAATCTGAAACTGGTGATGCTCCCGTCGCATCTGAAGAAGACGAAAATGACCCTCAAAATCAGATTGATGGCTTTAACTTCGGGAAATTGAAGTGAGTGTTTTTTTCTTCACATTTACCATTAGCGAAAAAGTACTCCATATGACTCTCCTCCCAACTTCATAACTAACTCTTTTAAAAAATGTTGTCCTTATGTGATATCAAAACAGGTTAATATACATATAGACAATAAAAACATTTATAATGTGTGATATAACGATTTTAGCTTGAATAAAATGAGAGACTACTTAAATAAAATTATGTATGCATATTTTATCACTGTATTAAACATACAATGTCAGGAACTTCATTACATTAATGTAAATTCAATTAAAATAATGCATGATCTGTTAATTTAAATTAACAAGACTAATAATATAAAATAAAATTATTAATTTGTACAGTTACTCATCCATGAACTCTTTTACTCTATAGTAAGCCTTGCTTGTCAATATTGACTTGAGTCTGTTTAAAAAACTGTACTCAGTGCTAGCCTCTGCTGTAGACAGTGTTTGTTTATTTATCCCTTACATCGCAGCAGAGGTTCCTCCATATACGATCGAACACTAGGTGTAACACTAGGTGTAAAAGATTTACAGAATGTATTTATTTAGTTTGAAGACCTGTACTGAACTACCTATGTCGTTGTAGAAATCTGTTCCCCGCATTACGTACGCCGTTGGAGCGCTTCAGACGCCACTTGTCTGAGTCTAGCGAGGAGTTGGCTCCGCTCAAAGTGTGGCAGATGCAGGCGCTGAGCATGCAGGCCGCGGCCGCAGTGGTCGACGCCCATGACGCCGGTGGCGATGAGGCCCTTCGTGTACTTACTTCGATAGCACAGAATTTCCCTATGCAGGTACAATCCTACTAATATTATAAATGTGAAAGTTTGTGAGGATGTATGGATGTGTGGATGTATGTATGGATGTTTGTCACTCTTTCACGCACAAACGGCTGGACCAATTTTGATAAAATTTTGGTATGGAGGGAGATAGCTGACACCCTGGATTAACATATAGGCTACGTCATCATCATCATCATGTCAGCCGCAAGAGGTCCACTGCTGGGCATAGGCCTCCCCCAGGGATCTCCTCCTCAATCGGTCTTGCGCCACCCGCATTCGGCGGTTACATAATTTTCACAAATTCCCACGGGAACGAAGTCCCGGGCGCAAAGTTAGTATGTTTATATGTATTGTTTACCCTGTAAATTTTGTTGCATCCTCATTAATGCATAATTCTATTATATGTTACAGAGAGTGGTTCGCACTTCATATTTTCATCTCTTTCTAGTGTTTAATGTAAAAAACAATGACTCAACAGATTAAGATGGTCACAGAAGTCCGTTATCTCCCAAAGAGGAACAAATTTCTTGATTCTAAATCTATTTAAATGGTTTGACTTTAAATTACTTAGCAAAACTAAGGGGTGATTCTCCTCATGAAACTGAACGACTTTCCTCAGGGAAACCATATAGAATTCTCAAAAAAACTTTTACCTTTTCGTACTAACTTGAATCGCAAGTTGTATGGAGAAGCAAACTTTTTTTTTCACATTCCAATCTCCCTGTTTTTTGGGAAAATTTGTTCAGTTGAGTGGACTGATTCACGCCTTTAATTTTCGCTAACTGATTTTAAAGCACCCCATATAACAACACAGTATTAGATACATTACCTTGAAGAATGGGAAAAATATTGTAATTAAATATTTTGATTTTCCACAGACAAAATCCCTGATTCACGTGAATGTACCGCGATCGTTCCGAGACGAGATTCTGTACAACCAGGACGTGTGGGCGACAGCTTTAGGCCTTCGCCCCGCGGAGCCTTTGCTTCTGGTCTCAGGCGCTCAGTTCGACGCCGAAGAAGTTGACGTCATCAGCTTACTCGCCGCTTTGAGGGAAGACATTGGACCTATGAATACTTTACATGCGCTCGGTAAGTTAACAGTTAGCAAGACCTTACGTCTTTTGTTTCCACTCATATCTCAATTATAGCTTGCGGTCTAAAAAACTTCATTACTTCGATCTTCCTATTAATCAACTAAGCTTATCAAATCAGCATTCAGGGTCCCTAAGACAACATTCTATCTAAACAACATTGTCTGAAACAGACATTCCGCGATCCTAAGATTCTACAACATTTCTTTCGAAACAGTCATGCTACAATGATCTACAGCATTCTCTGTTAAACAGACATTAAACAACTCTTAAGATGATTAACAACATCCTTTCATAAACATACGTTCAGAACCCTAAGATGATTTACAACATTCTGTGTTAAGCAGACATCAATAAATAGGCGTTCAATAGCCCTACGATTATTCACAACATTCTTTTTTAAACAGAGATTCGGTGGCCCTAAGAAGATTGACGACTATTTTTAAACTGGCAATGATTTGCTATATTAATTTTTTTACGCAGACACTCAGCCCTATAAATCTCAACACTGCACTGTCCTGGGGCCGCACCAACATTTTTCACTTTTAAATAATATTTTTCATTATGATAACTTTCATACACAGGCTTGTCGAAAAAGCTTATAAACACCTTGATGTCACTTGAACTTGGAGAAACCTTTACATGGGAGGAATATGGTCTGGACATTCGAGATTCGTCTATAACTTGGCTGAATGACTTGGAGACTGACGAACGATACCGCCGGTGGCCGTCTTCTTATATGGAGCTGCTCCGACCAACCTATCCAGGCATGCTTAGAAATCTGAGGAGAAATATCTATAATTACGTGAGTTTCTTGGTGCAATTTATCTCAGTATTAGCCCGGGACTTCTTTCCCGTGGGAATTTTGGGAATGAATTATATACGTAAACTTTCTTCTTGAATCACTTCACCCATTGGTGAAAACCGTATTAAAATCCATTCAGCAGGTTTTAAGTATATCGCGTTCAGACAGACAGAGACGTGGGGGACTTTGTTTTATAATATAGTATGAGGCAATCCTTTGATTCAGTCATGCTGAAAAAAATCATACTTAGTTTATATTAGTAAAACAACCTGCATTAGTTCTGCAATTAAACTTGGTAATATAAACAAATAAACTTGACCACTGCGAAATTGTAAATTAGTCACTAAATTAACGCTTGCAATGTTTAGGTTTATTCGCGGTAACCAGCTGCCCTAGCATACGGAATGAGACTTCTCTCTCATGAGAGTATAGACTTCCGAATCAAGACAAAGAAAATAGATTATTTAGATTTGTAGGAGTTTTATTCTTTTGCGTTTTGATTTGGACAACGTCAATTGAATGCAAAAAAAATGCAACCTCATATAGTTAAGGTTATGTTTTCTTTAGCAATCAAGTGACATGAGAGTGAAGTCTCATTGCATTGCTTATGCTACCCGCTGGTATATTTTTAGTAACCCGTTGGCTTTACAATTAGTTCACAAACTAACCCACTTAATCTATAAGTTAAACTTGATTGTTCAACTGTTTCTTGGTCTTCAACAAACTAAAAATTACGAAACTTCAACAGAGTTCAGCAATCGTCTTTCATGTTTTAGGTGATCGTCATAGACCCAACGAGCCCGCTGTCCGGTCCCCCGCTAAAATTAGGCGAGTCCTTACTAAAGCACGCAACGCCGGTGCGAGTGGGCCTGGTGCTCGCCACGGGCAGTAAAGATAAAGAACTAGAGGCCGCGGTCCGCGCAGCTTTCAACTACGTCGCGCAGGAGAAGAATTCTAACAAGGAGGCATTCTACTTCCTTAGTCAGGTAAGAGGTTATTTGATAAACTACTCAGAATAGGTCATTCGATTTATCAATAAAACAACGTTTCACTGAGAATGGTACTTTTTTACTGATGTTCTGTGCAAAGAATGACAAGTGCATCAAGCTTAACACTTACCGTTCATATGTCGTATGCGTAAAAGAAAAGCGTGAGCTGCTCTCGATAATACCTACACTAGTTTTTAGCTAAGATAATAATATAAGATCTAAAATCGTGTTTGATTGCACGTACATACTCAATAACTTGGTAATTACAATCATGTTCAGTAATTATAATTACTGAGTATTACTGATTGACATGCTCAGTAAATCAGTAACATCAAGCATGCTCAGATATTACTGATTCACTGAGCATGTGCTCACATTTAATGTATAGGTCCTTTAAGGATACCTACATTCGGAGGTTAACGATATAATGACGAAGATATATTACATGTTTTTTTTCAGCTTCTCGCTTCACCTGAAAACAAGGAATTAAACTTTGAAGTTCTGAAGAAGCAACTGAAGAAGTTCGCAAGTTCTAGCGCCAACCTCGATGAGATTATCTCACAAGATTCGGAGTACAATTTCGGGAGTCAACTAGCCGAAGAATTCGTGTCAAAGATTGGGAACGATAACTTCCCTGTGGTAAGATGAAATGTTAAGCATTGTTCAATCTTTTATAGCACAGAAAAACAACAATAGAAGATTTCCTAAAATATTGATTGTTAACCTGGCATAATTACTTGACTTTAATTTTTTGTATAAGTCAGATATCCAATACTTACAATGACGTCACAATAGGCGACTGCCATACAATTTTCAAAGCTGTTCGTAAATTTTTCAATCAGTTATGCAAATACAATTTCTACAACAGGTGCTAGTAAACGGCGTACCCTTATGGGAAGAAGGTCCCACTACAGTGACGTCATCGGTAGAGCTTTTAGAAGAGGCCTTAGTGACCGCTCTATCGCGTCACACCGGCCGCCTGCAGCGCGCCGTCTTCAGAGGCGAACTGTCGGACGTTGACGAAGCCACTGAGTATCTTATGAAACAGCCGCATATCATGCCTAGGTAAGTTTAATTAAATTTCCTGAAGTTGACTAATAATAATTCTAAAATTACAAAATTTGTTTATTAAACGGCTAAACCAATTTTGATTAAATATAGAATCATCTCGATTAAGTCTGCTTTCAAACAAAAAAAACCGCATTAAAATCTGTCCATCCGAAGCTACAATGCCATAGACACACAGATACGTAGACACTCGTCCAACTTGTAACACCACTGTTTTTTTTCGGGGTAGCAAAAACGAAATACATTTTTCACTTTTCTTAAAAAAAATTAAAATCTCAAAAAAAAATTCTTAAAAGAATATTTAAAACTCGTAGCTCAGCCAACGCGCTTATTCTATCTACTACAGCCTCAACCAACGGTGCTAGAATAAGCGCCATTGTTTTTTCTCTCCAGAAAAAAGAAAAATATTTTGTTCGTTTAACCTGTGTAAAAAGATAATTATTCTGTCATAAGTTGATCCATCGTAGTTCATTCAGCGTATTTCAACTTTTACATTTTTGGTAACAAAAGTTGATTTATTTGCAGACTAAACCGTCGCGTGCTTTCCTCGGAGTCCTCGCAATATTTAGATCTCTCTGGAGTGCCATCCTCTTCCGAGCTGTTCACTGAAGACAAGATCCACAGACTTATGCATTTATCTGGTAAGTTTATCAATTAAATTAAGTAGAAATTACATGTTGTAAATTACGAATCTAGCTAGGCAGTTTTAGGTCCGTATAGCAGCCTGGGCTGGTGTAAGTGTTTTGGCGACACAAAAAGAAGACTTCGTAGTATTAATAAAGGGCTATAATTTGTGTCATAATTTTTGCCACCGTATTTTTTAATATTCCTAATATTCCATATTTGCCAAACCGCCAGATAAGGTTTTCAGTTCTTCATAGTAGAAGAAGAAGTTTTTCATAGTTCGTTTCGTTCCTGATTTCCCAAAAGTCTGACTGGTCAAACAGGTAATTATATTATTTTTTTCCATTGTTTACAGGTCGCGATGCCCTAGCAACAGCCTTACCGTTACTGAAGTATTTCACCAAGGGCGGGAAACTCGAAAAGTTTACGCAGACCATTTGGGTGGCCGGTGACCTTAATAACCAAGCGTCCAGAGAACTTCTGAAAAATGCTTTGACGTTCATGGTTTGTTATTTGAGAGCTCCGTATTTAGGGATGTTTAATAACTTGAATTTCCAGACCTCTATGAAATTTGTTTATGAAGTTTGATTCAAAAATAGTGTTAAGTTGCCTTGTTTAACCAAGAAGACATTGGCGCTTTAAAAAATCACGATACAAAAATGAGTAAAGTAGACCTACTTGACTTTAATCGACATGCTAAGACGGAGCTTCAATTCAGCTCTTATCACCTTTCTTGGTCTCATTTTGACTTTTTAACAAGATTTGAAATCACATAGATAAAGGTTTACTTCAGCAAACACGGTCTTTATATTTACAGCGTGAATCAGGCGGCGTGCGGGTGGCGTTTTTACCAAACGCGGACGGTTCTTCAGGCGTGGACCAATCGCTGAACAAAGTGGTTTTGGCTGCTCTTGTTGGTTTAGAACCTGCTAAAGCAACCAAATTTGTTGTACAACTCCTTGAGAACGAAGGATGCCATGAGAGGCAAGACTGCGACATTCTGGTAAGCCATTTTTAGTAAAAAACTTTATTTCTAGCGCTATTCCGCTACGGCTATGCTTCACCGTAACCCAGGATTTGGCAGGCCAGGTGATTTTAATGGAGTAGAAAAATCTTTGTATTGTAACTCATGTTATGGTAAAAACGTCAAATATTCTTAACACATTTTCATGTCAAGTACTCTTCCGCTGAGCTTAATTAATAAAACATATAAGAAAAGGGTAGCTATACTCAAAATGTAACCGAAAGATAAGTTAAAAAAATCTTATAACACCAGACAACTTATCTACATTCCCAAGGAACCTTCTTTGTTAAATAGCCATTTTTTATTATTATTAAGAATGGGGTTGCTCTTGACCACAGGCTAGTTCAGGGGCGAAGGATGTAGTAAGCTCTCCCAAAAGAATCCTATTTCTATCGAACTTTAACCTTTACCACACGCCACGACATTAAAAAATAATAATTAGAAAAAATACAGTTAAATTGGTAAAATTTATTTGTCTGATATATCAGACTTTGGCGGCGAGGGCACGAAACTTAAACGTCTGATATATCAGACTTTAGCGGTGAAAAGGTTAGAGATTCGGTTTACATAAGCTTGAAAAGTACATACGTCAAAAGTTGGCTGTATTTTCTATGATGAGTTTGTTAGGGACCTTTTCGGACCTGCACTTTTCTAAATTCTAGTGTGTGTTTTATGTTTTTTTTTTCCGTTTTCTATCAGATTGACTGATGGATGGTATATTTTTCCTATTGTCCGTGTATTATAATTTATTTAAACTAACTAAATCTACTTAATCTATATTAACCGGCGTTATTTCGTTGTCGTTCGCTAATAATTTTTTAATAAGACTAATACACACACACACACACATACACACGCTCACGCCTATAATTCCTAACGGGGTAGGCAGAGCATCAGTGGTTCTAGAACCACTAGATGCCACGTTTGACACAAATAGTGAAGGTTATCAGATGAAACAAGTTGCATAATGGTGAGAGGTGGTCAGCCTTTCACCAATTATACAGCAAAACTCCCGTATCTCTCTTACAAACTAACTCCCACACTCATAGACGTCAGTTAAAGTTAAGCGCTGCTTAACTCTGATGTTGTCACTTTCAGACTTGTTGGTGTAAACAAGGATAGCATGTTATTTAAATACTTCTTAACTTTAATTGACGCCTCTGAGTACAGCAGTTAGACTAATAAGATAATGTTTAATAATGTTTTAATAGATCTATTATTAAATCAAGCAAATCTAATTAAAAAAATCTTTTCAGCCAGAACTAGTTCCATCCTTGAACAAGTACGAGTGGGTACTAAAGGCATCCCGCGTGCTATGCGCGCGCAGCCTCAGGCTTCGTCCGGGCGCTCGGGCTGTAGTCCACAACGCGCGGTATATCGGACCCCTGAACGACAACGAACGCTTCAGTCTCGATGATTTCTTGCTGCTGGAAAGGTAATTTTGAATTTAAAAGAATTATATTCTTAACGATTCCAAAATAACACGGTCTAGGGATATTGCACGATTTTTCATACAAAAGAGGTCTGTTTGAGAAGCTACTCGAGATAAAGTTTTGGGTATGCCGCCCTTTATTGAGACAGGCTAAATGTGTAAGTAGAAAGAGCACCGGAATTATTGACACTGGTATTACTGTAAGACGTGACGTAATTTTTTTCTTGCGTTTCATCTGTTTTTTTTTTCTATTTGACTATTCACTCAACTGCTCAGCAAATTATATCGATGCAGTTTCCACACAAGAAACTATAGGGTGGCTGAGCTATATTTGACATTCCTTTCAACAGATACAGCAATCAAGTTTACGCAGATAAAATAGCAGAAACGCTCGATAAAAAGAAAGCCTCCAAAAATAATGTTGACGAAGACGATGGTAAGTTCATATTACTTGTTTTAAATCTAAAATATGTTAATAATGATAACGCCACCTACAGAAAACCCCTTTATTTCCTTCGTTTCACTTATCAGTGCGTCTTCGGACTCTTACAAAAAGTTCTGACTCGAGAAAAAATACCTTTTTTTGCTGAAAAATAAAATTCTTACAAATAGCTGTTAATTTTCTCACAGATGATATCCCAAATTTGACCAATGAAGAACGTTTGAAGATAATATCAGTGTTGGCTGCGCGAAGCCCTAAAGTGCGCACATCCTTACCCGATGGTCTAAAGACTGAGTACTCACTAGTCGAACTAGAGCCTATCTTCAAAGATGAAGCTGCTATTGAAGTAAGTAAAGCGACTAGCAGTCTAAGTAATTTTTTATTTTAGTTTGATTTTAATCTGAAGTTTCTTTTTCCTTGTATCAAATAAAGTCGAAACATTTCACTTTGAACTGTAGTAGCTGTTAATGTCCGAAATAACCCATCAATACTTATTCGTATGTAAAGTATCCCTCTATTTTGCGACTTGAACAGTTAAGTCTGCAGTCTGTCATTGTGACCTTGCGCCGGTTGACGGCGGGAGCTGGAGACTCAGAGCACGATGAAGGAAAGAAACACCAATTAAGCAGGACTGGAGCGTTTATTGAATTACATCAATCACTTATTATTCAAAATTTTAATATTAACTTATTTTACAAATGCATAAAACAGTATGTTAGTACAATAGGTTAGTATGAGTGGGCGTACGCCCGTGACGGAAATTCAGTTACTCTGTTGGGTCTAGAAGCATTCAATTTCGAATTTAGATGAGGAATGCCAAAACTGAAGAGTAAAAATGTCCCAAAAAGAGAATGGAGAAGGAGGATGAAGACGAGGCGCATGCCGCCTCGTTACAACCTGTTAATCATAATTCAATCAAGTGCAGATGATATGGTTTATGCATTTACGTAATTTGCTCTTCTGGACGATTTGTTAACACTTTATTTATATTGTTTTGCTAGATCGCAGCAGTGCTTGATCCAGCATCAAATGCGGCGCAAAGACTGGCACCATTGCTGTTAGTGTTACGTCGTGTCATTAACTGCCGCATTAAGCTCTTTATGAACCCACAAGACAAAAATTCGGACATGCCACTTAAGAGGTACGAAACATCACATAACTATTTAACTATTTAATCTCAGCGAGCTTTTTCATTCACATTAAAACAATACATTAAGCCCGACTGTTTTGTCAGGTATCCAAAGAAGTCTTATGTTGATCCAATCTCTAATTTGATCTCGTCTTGTTAGTCTGAAACTCGAATTTCAGAAACTTTTCTTAATAAAAATGCCCAGGGTTCAAAATGTTATTTTTATTAATGTTATTGTTACAGCTTTTATCGCTACGTTCTTGAACCTGAGTTGCAATTTACCGCAGAAGGCGCCTTGACTGGCGGTGCCTTAGCTCGTTTCTCTCGATTACCTCACGCGCCACTTTTATCCATGGAGCTACGAACACCGCCAAACTGGCTTGTCGAGTGTGTGAAATCTGTTTATGATCTCGACAATATACGATTGGCAGACGTTGATACTTTAGTTCACAGGTAAGTCTTTAGTTTTTCATTATAAATAATTATCAGTAGGTCGTCGAGGCAAATAATTTCAATATTTTTCTTCTTGAAAATTATCCACTACACAACGATTCTGGTTATTTGTTACTTGTAGACCAAAATATATTGATTCAATATTTTTTTCAATTGGAAAATTTATCTCACTTAATGTTTCATGTTTCAACCGATCTCTTTACTTGATGAAAACCAAGCATTAAAAGTGAGTTTATTATATTAATTGTTCTTGTCTAATTATTTTTAGTGAATTCGAACTAGAATACCTTTTGCTGGAAGGTCACGCGTGGGATCCCACACTTGGAACTCCGCCCCGTGGCCTACAACTGGTCTTGGGAACTCGAGAAAACCCTGAGATTATGGACACGATAGTGATGGCAAACTTGGGGTACTTCCAGCTAAAAGCTAATCCCGGAGCTTGGATTCTGAGGTTAAGGCCTGGCCGGTCTGATGATATCTATGAGATCGTGGGGTAAGACATTTTTTAATGTTTCGTTTCTTCTAATTCAGTTTATTTTTTTTCATTGCAAACTAAACATCAAAGATGTTGTAAGCTTTTTTCTTAAGATATATTAACTTTCAGCCATGAAAACACGGATACTCCAGCGGGTAGTGAAGATATTCAAGTTTTAATGAGTTCGTTCCGCAGTCATGTAATCAAACTACGAGTTATTAAAAAACCAGATAAACAGCACCTCGATTTGCTAGTGGAAAACGATGACAAAAATTCCGGAGGAATTTGGAACTCTATCGCAAGGTAACAAGAATCACGCGTTGCGAATGTATTAACTCATGTTTCATATTTTAGATATACTCAGTATTATTTGGTTACATATTTCAGTGCTGCTATTAAAACGTTTTAGTTCAGTATTTTATGCAATTCGTTAAGGGTGAGTAATATATTACTTTTTCAGACTAACCGAATGGTTGTGAGTATATTCAAATAAATTGTTTTGAAGCTAAGAAAGCTTATGTTTTTGCCCCTTTGTTTTGTCATCTCCCCATATCACATGCATGTTATCTTCTTACTACTTATGCTAGCGTTCTTCTAACTTCTGTTATAAAGAAGAAAAAAATATTTTCGTAAGCTATAATAGTTAGGGTAGGCATTGAATAATCGATTAAGCTATTTATTTTGTTTTGAATCCATTTTTAATTTGGTATCCCTTCCAATTGCTTTTGCATAGTTCTTTTGGCGGTGGAGACGAGCAAGAAGTGGAAGATGAGACCATCAACGTGTTTTCGGTGGCATCAGGCCATTTGTATGAACGGTTCCTTCGTATTATGATGCTGTCAGTATTGAAGCACACCAAGTCTCCTGTCAAATTCTGGTTTTTGAAGAATTATTTGAGTCCTTCGCTCAAGGTAAATATAAAACCAAAAATGATATTAGCTCAGTTCAATTGAAAAGAAGGACAATGTCATTGTACGCCTTTTTATTTGTTTTAGGATATCTTGCCGTACATGGCTCAAGAGTACGGTTTCCAATATGAGCTGGTACAATACCAGTGGCCGCGTTGGTTGCAAAGGCAGCGAGACCGTCAGCGCACTATATGGGGGTATAAGATCCTCTTCCTCGACGTTCTGTTCCCCTTGCACGTGAAGAAGATTATCTTTGTTGATGCTGATCAGGTAACAATATAATCTTATGCACATTTTCTTACTATATCCAAAAAAACAAATAACAATAAAATCTTATCGCATATTTTCTTACTATATCCAAATAAACAAAAGCTCGCGTGGCTCTTTGAGATTTGTTAAAAATCTTAATTTACAGAATGTTCATGTTTAATATTTGGTTCAGATTGTTCGGGCAGATTTGAAGGAATTAGTGGATTTGGACTTAGGAGGAGCACCCTATGGTTACACACCATTCTGTGATAGCCGAAAAGAGATGGAAGGTTTTAGGTGAGTATTGAACAATTGTTAACCTTAAAATGTTTTTACATACTGTTTATTAGCACAAACTGCTATAAAATATACTCTTATTACATTTTATAGCAGTTTATGGTAATGAACACGTTTGTGCACGCTCAAGGTGCAAAAAAAGTTTGACATTTTTGGACAGTTTGTAGTTTTTTTTATTTTTATTATAAGATGGGTTAACTCTTGACCTCAATCTTGACCATAAAGGTCAAAGATGAGGTCGACAATGGAGCGAGTTAACCCAGAAAATGCCTATAAAGGCACTGGTACTCCCACGCACCGACGGAACACAGCAAGCTGTCTGGCGTCGGACTTCGGTAGGAGGGTGGTCGCGAACCAGACGGCCCTTTACAGAGCCTACCACACCGCATGAGACCATAGGACGACACCTCAGATTCAGAAAAAAAGGAAGTGTCGTTGCCTGGGATGGATTACTAGGAGGCAGGTCTCATTTGTGTTTCCTTAGTCGCCTCTTACGGCACCCACGGAAAGAAATTGGGTGGTGTTATTCTCAACCGATCACCACACGGTAGTTTTTTCTTGGTCATATTACAGAGAGTGATTCGCACTTCGTATTTTCATCTCGTTCCGATGTTTAATGTAAAGTACACTGACTCAACAGATGAGATGGTCATAGAAGTCCCTTAACTCAAATTTATTGATTCTAAATCTGAATATATGGGGTGACTTTTTAGCTAACGAAACTTAAGGGGGCGATTCTCCTTATGAAACTGAACAATTTTCCACACGGAGCCTAAATAAATTCTGAAAAATAATTTTCGACTTTCCAATACAAAAACAAATTTAGCTGATCGCAGAAGCTGTATAGAAAAGCTAAATTCGTTTTTCATATTTCGACCTTTGTTCCTTAGGGAAAGTTGTTCAGTTTCATGAGCTTATCGACATCCTCAATATTTGCTTAGTCATATAGTCACCAACCAAACATAAAATCGCAGTTCGCAACTCACTGAATTAACAACACCCAGCCCTTGGACCTAGAAAGCTGACAATTTAGCACAGAGATTCCCTTAACGATGTAGACAAGAAGTAAGGAAGGATTTCACATAATACCTATGGGAACGAAGTCCAAAGCAACCGCTAGTAAGTTATAAATAACGTCCTCAAAGCTGAATATATTTTAACAGGTTCTGGAAACAAGGTTACTGGCGCAACCACCTCCAAGGCCGGAGCTATCACATCAGTGCGTTATACGTGGTAGATCTGAAGCGATTCCGGCGAATCGCGGCCGGGGACCGCCTTCGTGGACAGTATCAGGCTCTAAGCCAGGATCCCAACAGTCTCTCTAATCTGGGTACGTCGCTTTTGGAGTGGTCTAACATGTAAAAAAAAACTTCGCTTTTTGTTTTTTGTCGAATAAATTTATAATTCGCGATTATTAGTTAAGCTTTAATCTCAATGACGATGTTTGACTGCGGTTCGTGTAAAGGGCCGTCCACATATTACGTCACACAAAATTTCGACTTTTTGAATCCCTCTCCCCCTATGTCACGCTTCCTTTAACATGTACTGCCACATTTGGGGTATGACTCCCCCCCTCCCCCATACGCTGTGACGTAATATGTGGATGATCCCTAACATGGTCACAGGAAGACTATTGTTGAATAGTCAGCTTAATAAATACCTGGTCACTTTACCGGATAAAGATGATGTTATATCTATGAAAAAAACGTAATTTTTTAAAGTTATGATAGCGTTATTGTTTAGTTGGAAAAACTGTATTAGAATACAAAATGACATTTGAATACCTTAAACATTGCGTGAAAAAACTTTATCCTTATTTCATAGAGGGGTGAGTTATCTTAACAGCTGACTGTACCAGAGAACTGTCATTGGACAGGTGGTCCCAATTTTTTTTCTTAACCTGGAAACAAGTCCTTCGGCTGAAAAGTTCTCTGCACCGTTCGGCTTATCCACCCTCAATGAAATATACCTTCATTCACAGTTCTAATTGTTTTTTTAACTCTAAACACTTGCTAACCACAGTCGGGGCATATTCCACGTAAGACACGTATGAGACATTAAAATTCCTACGAAGGTGATAGTAAAATGCCTTGAAATCATGAATTGGATGATAGTTTAAGTTCTGTAAATGTATTTGTTACAGATCAAGATTTGCCAAATAATATGATACATCAAGTAGCCATCAAGTCTCTGCCGCAGGAGTGGCTTTGGTGCGAGACTTGGTGCGACAACAAATCCAAGCCATATGCTAAGACGATTGATTTGGTAAGTTTAAAGTTTGACATATTTTTGATCGATACCTTTGTTTCAATTGTTACTTGTCTTTACTTGATATTAGCAGAAATGGATTTTTTAGAAACATTAGTCAACCTAAGTAATATCTGGTCCCGCACTACTATCCTTTTAGTGCTAACTGTAATCGTTGTAACTCGTTCTCCACGGTACGCGGCGACTATTGTTTTTCTTATACACTGTGACTTAAATGTGGTTTTATTTTTAGATTGTTATCCGTTTGAAAAGTTACCTCGTTTTCTTTTGGAATAAGCTTATTTTAATTCCAATTTTGTTAAAAAATCCCCTGAGAATGTCAACTGTCAATTTTATTCCAGTGTAACAACCCAATGACGAAAGAAGCCAAGCTATCGGCGGCGATGCGCATAGTGCCCGAGTGGAGCGAGTATGACGATGAAATAAAGGCGTTACAAGCGCGCGTGCGCCGCGGCCTTTATCAGTCCGCGGATCACGAACAGGTTAGTATTTAGTAACGGTTTAGTTTGCAATAAATGATCATCCATTCATTTTACTAACTTATCGCCCGCAACTTGTTTTTTACTTAGACTATGTCAATCTCCAGCCACAGCCCACCCTATGTTAAAAATAATTTCGTTTCTTGTTTGTTCTCTCTATTAATACTGTATAAATATACGTTGTAAGGTATACATACATTACTATACTTGTACGTCAGCGTATACCTTACAACATATTTAAAAATAAAATATCAAATTAATTCAAATATTTTTTGTACAAAATCCGACAGCCGCAGGGCGATCCAATTAAAAAGCTGCGCCTGCGCTATCGGTGTCAAAACAAGCAAACTTAGACATCTAGGCACGGGGAGTATATTGCGGTCGCATTTCATTGCATCGCAGTTAAATATGCTGAAATTTGATCGTTTTAACGCACGTTCCGCGTGTAGTTCAGATGCAGCTTCTCAATTGAATCGGCCTGCAGCGCATCAGGTTACCGCATTTTCAATGTAAAACCGTTCTTATCGCAACAACACAGAGTGCACACATGTGCCACTTATTTATTTTACGTTTTATTTTAACTTTACAGGAAGTAGAGAGCGTACCCGTTGAAAGTAAACCAGATGACCGGCAATCAAGTAAGTAATGACGATACTTATAATAATTTTGAAAATTAAAGAAGTGTACAGCGATAAACGTGAAACTGATTACTTCCGAAAAGAAAGTGTTTGCAAATCAACTTATAAGCATTGTTTTTTTAGTATTGAAACGAATGTAAAAAACAATATAGATGAGGCGTCTAGCAGCAGTAAACACATGCTGTTATTTTTAGATAAATTTTCGTGTTAGCGCACGGAATTAAGTAAGATATTTCTCCTTGCAGGTCACATCCTTGATGAACACGGTGAATTATGATGAAATAAAGTGACGTTTTAAGTTTAGTGCATATTCCAATTTGTTGAATTTGTTAGTGAGCTGTTGTAAATGTGGGAAGTTGGGAACATTGTTTTACCTACAGTCCATTCCAGATGCGAATAACCTTTCATTTAGGGTGACTTTAAATTAGTTAACGAAAACTGAGGAGTAAATCAGCCAAGCTGAACAAATTTCCCCAAGGAACTTAGGAAAAATATGAAATAAAAAATTCGTCTGCTCATGCGTTGACTGAGAAGTAAAAACATTTTTGGGATTTTATATAATGGGCGTTTCCCCACTGGACGGCACGGCGGCCGGCGCCAGCAACGGTGAGAGTGACAGAGCTATACTAGGAAAAGAGACAGACTACCGATTTCTTGCTTCCTAGTATAGCTCTGTCACTCTCGCCGTTGCCGGCGCCGGCCGCCGTGCCGTCCAGTGGGGAAACGCCCAATATATTTCTTAGGGAAAATTGTTCCGGTTCATGATTAACATATAATTGTCTATTAAAAATTATTGTTAGTTGCTCTTTGACGAAATGGATATACAGTTTAAATTTAAAAAATAAGCAATAACTATTAACCTTATCTAGTGCCTTAGCAAATCAGTACCTATTTTAAAAAGCAGTTCTATAATTTTTTTCTTGTTTGTGTGATTCGATACTTGACCTGCCATGTCCTAGATCACGGTTAAGCGTACCCCGAGCGCTAGAAAGAAGTGTGACTTGATGATTAAATTAATTGCTTGTCGCTAATTAAACTGGGCTCGTGTTAGGAATAGACTGTATTCATTCACCCTCCATTAATTTTCGTGATTTTCACTTTCATAAAATTGAAATGTTCAAGGCTGAACTTTTTGTTTCTTAACAATTAAGTTTTAAGAAAAAATGTGATTTTTTGCTGATTATAATAAGTGTAATAATTTGTGGCGCAGGTATACACAATAAAACATTTTCCTAGTCAAAATAGGAGGATTAACATTTTGGAGCTTATCTATGACTGTTGAATTATAGTTTTGATATTTATTCCTTAAAAATTATATGTTGGTTGATAGATTTGGACCATCATCTCATCTCATTAGGCCGTCTTATTAAATGGATTGTATTTTTTGTGATAAACAGAGTTTCTTTTTTTCTTTAACATGTCACAGGTCAAACGACGACGCCCAAAACATTAATCTTCTATAAAAGTAAAAGTTGAAATTGAATTAGTTGAAGTCCTTGCGCCGGAATATTATATTTTTGTACACTGCACAATTCTCAATTTTTGGCTGAACAATGTCCTTGCAATCAGATTTACACAATATTTTTATTAAAATTGCCAATTATTGAGCGACACCGTCAAGATCTCATGTCCGTTTCTATTCGTTTGAATCATTTGTTTATATTGTAATTTCATACTTCATTATCCGATTAATGTAAAATTACCAATAGCATGTATTAGACTTCTGGATGTAATTATCTACGGCCAGCCGCACGTCGATGGTAACAGTGCGCAGTGTGATCTTAAATACCCCTTAGTTCTTAGTCCTAGAGTCACTTTTTGTAATTGTTTCTAACGACTTGCGACTGTACTGTATATTATCACAACGTTTGTGTAAATAAAATTCAACATCAAACTTATTAAAGTTGGTTTCATTAAAAATCGGTTTTCTAAGTACGATTTTTATTTACAAAGAATTATAAATATGAGCGATAAGTTTCAAACTGCACGTTAAATGACAAATAAATTCGACCATACATAATTAATTACACATGTTTCTACTATACGTAATTGAAGTTCTATTCAAAAGTCTTTTGGCGCAGAGATACTTATACGAAAAGGATATAAAAACGAGTATTATTTTCATAAAGAAAAATGTTGGTGGGACGTGCTAAATTGGTTCAGCCGTTAAAAGTTCTAAGTGATTAATAATTTTATTTTTTAATTTTAGAGTTTATTAATTTCTGCTTAGTTATATTTTTCATCGTCATATGGATTCGTTGAAAAACAATCATTCTGCTAACTCGAATGTCTTTCGATTAAACTATTGATCTATGTTAGACAATGAATAACAAAACTTTATTTATAAATAACATCTAAGAAACTGTTATTCATAAAATAACTTATGATTATGACTTTATGACAGTTATTTTATGAAAGTTTTATTTTTGACAGTTTCGTAATAAAATTACAAGACTATTGATACTATAAAATAAAACTAGAATAAAGATATTGAAAACACTTGAATATTTACACCATCTACGTTCTAAAGTTAATAAATGGTAAATCGTGTATAAAGCAAATATTTATAGCGCCCTGTTTACATTGTCTGTATATAAAACTACAATAATTTATTGTCAAAGATGTAAAACTACTTACTACGCAATCCATGAAAAAACTTATATATAAATATGTAATTTGAGAGGAATGATTAAAACTTCATTTGTTTTGCATAAAAAACGGTACTATCTCTAAGAGCAATTTGTTGGAAACACACATAATTTTGTTATGACTTGTGAGATTGTAGACCTATAAACAGGTTCTTAGATCGTTGTCTAGTTTTCTCTTGGGGGCCATCCATATATTACGTCATCAATTTCCCACCCCTCTAGAAAATAATGACCTCATTTCCATTAGTAAAACATAAAATAAAATTAAAAGCAAATGTAATAATATTAAGAAATAAAATGATAAACTCATTTCATATTAAGTATTTAATCTTTATTTATTTTACTTAGTTAATCTATTTATTGGTGTTTCGAAGGGAGGCCCGTACCCCTTGGCGGGGACGTATATATAAGCTGGTAAAAAATAAACTATTTATCATTACTTTTTGTACCTTCCAAGATGACGTCAATTTTAAGTTAGACTCCCTGTCCGTCAGTCGCCAATTCGACGTAATATATGGACAGCCTCTTGGTAGTAGTTTAAAGTTTATTTTAAGAAAAAGTCCACAGAGCTCTTACTGTGTTAGATGACTTTTAGCCATAAAACGGAGTAACAAACTTTCAACTTGGCAATACATATTACTTTTGATGGTTAGCAATAAATCTTCATATTGCTTTAAGAATCATATTTAGGTATGTTAGGGAAATTGTACAAATCCATTCCAACATTAAATATGGTTTAAATAATTTTAAATCGCTCCGGTATTATACTTTCGCGTCTATTTCTAATATAAATACTACATGTACTAAAATTACACAAAGACGAAATAGTTACATAATTTACTTATTGTAAATCTAAAATGACTAGTTTTTATATACAGTAAAGTGTGCAACTATCGTACTTGATGTGCAGTTGCGCACTTCACTGTACGCGTCGTTTTAAATTGTTTAAAAATAACAAGTCTTTGGTATAATTATTGTTATCGTTTTTTGTATATCAATCATCTGTTTGGAGAAGTTTTCAAGAACCTGACTAAGCAACAGCTACCTTACATGTAAGTATTTTTTTTTTTAATTTTTGTATTTCTCGTTACAATTTCTTTAACAGAGTCCATCACCTATTTAATTATATATTTTAAAATATGGGACAACCACAACCGCTGCTTAAAACAGGTCCTCAAAGCTACGTGGAGCCCCGCGAATACCAAGTCAAGAAAGACCGACTATAGTAAAAAATTTGGCCCGTTTTCCTAGTTGCATCGTTTATTTTAGCAACCGCTTAAGTCACATTTTTGTCATGACTTTTTGGTTCTTTTCATAAAACGAACAAAAAAAAACGTAAATAAATCAGCGTTTGAGTAAATATAACCAAATGATAAATTATGTTTAACCGAGAAACCCGAAACTGACTTCCCGAAGAAAGATGATGATTTCATTTTATCGCGATATTTATCGCTGTTATCCAGCTAACTAGCTAGCTGGCTAACTAGCCGAACAACATAATCCTACCACCGGGCAAGTATTGTAACTTAGGGGTATTGTATTGTAACTTAAGAAATTTTATTTAAATTCTTACGTGCTTTCATTTCAATAGTTCTTAGAAGCTAAAGGTAGTTCAAACTTGAAACCCTATTAAACAATTCAGCTACCGGGGCTTTTGGAATAAATGATTCAGTTGCAGTAGTGTTCCTCGGTGGTGAGTCGACAGAGCTGGCAGTCGACGCGGCAGCACCAGTGGTAGCGGCAGTGGCAGCGCTCCAGCCGGCTCGAGCGCAGCAGCCGCCGCCCGCGCCCGCAGCACAGCCGCCCGCACCCCCCCGCACCGCTGCCCAGAGACGCGTTACATTTCCTAGTCGAGACAAACACCATAAAGAGAGAGGTGAGGAATACTTTATTTATTGTAGATAGATAAATAATTTATTCATTACTTTAAATCATACAACATACAAAACGACCACAGGTACTTACAAATACACGTAAGTAATAAACAAAAAGGTTAAAAAGTTGTTATGACACTTCATAACAAATTTTTAACAACACTTTGTGTGTGTGTGTTTGTCAGAGTGGCCATAGCCGAGTGTTTTGAATCTATGTATTTTGTAATACGTATACGAAATGACTTGAGCACGTACGTACGCAAGTACGCACGCAGGCACATACCACGATAATTGTAAGTTATGCCAATGTGTCTGCGCAGAAATCTTATTTTTGAATGGTGCGAAAATATTTCGGCAATCATGCGTATATATTTTTTGCCATCATAAGTATTATGAGCCAGATGCATGACACAAAATTTTATTATGTTTCAAATTTAACGCAAAGCAGTCTGCAGTTGATTAGTATTCACAATCAGTTCACCCGAAGAGCAACCCTCAGAGTTACTTGCCTTTCTTCTCGTCTCATCTCATAACTCTGTCCCATTGTCCCGGGAAATAGTGTTTTATTTTATTTTGTTTCATTATAATTCATATGTATGTGAGTCTGTAAGGTATTTATCTATGGGCCTTAGATGCCTGATAATAAATGATTTTATTATTATTTTTATTATTGCTACTTAGGTAATGCTTCTCTTTCTTTTCCCCTATTCTTTCCTGTTCCGATTCTCATCATCTTTACTCAAATAGAAGCATTCCGCCTGGGATTTCGTTCCCGTGGGAATTCGGGAAAATGATGTAACCTGTGTCCATCGGGGATAATGTAGCTTTTTATTTATTTATTATAAGATGGGTTAACTCTTGACCTCAATCTTGACCATAAGGTCAAAGATGAGGTCGACGATGGAGCGAGTTAACCCAGAAAATGCCTATAAAGCCAGTGGTACTCCTACGCACCGACGGAACACAGCAAGCTGTTTGGCGTTGGACTTCGGTAGGAGGGTTGTCGCGAACCAGACGGCCCTTTACAAAGCCTACCACACCGCATGAGACCATAGGACGACACCTCAGATTCAGAAAAAATGAAGTGTCGTTGCCTGGGATGGATTACTAGGAGGCAGGTCTCATTTGAGTTTCCTTGTCGCCTCTTACGACACCCACGGAAAGAGATGGGGTGGTGTTATTCTCAACCGATCACCACACGGCTAATTTCTAATGGTGAAAGAATTTTTCAAATCGGTCCAGTAGTTTCGAAGCCTATTCAAAGCAAACAAACAAACAATCAAATCTTTCCTAATATTAGTATAGAACCAAAAATAATTTTACCTGCCATGAGTTCCAAGCGATCCAGCCGCAGGGTCCGGTTCACAGTAATCGGGGCTGGGCGTGACGTATCTCAGACGTGGCTTGTTGCGGCGCGCCTGTCGCCGGGGTCGGAGCGGCCCCGCGCGCTGCGTCTCGACGGCCAGCGCGGCGGCCACGCGGGGCAGCGGCGGCAGCGCGCGCCAACACGTACGCACCGAACACGACCCAGACACGCCATGACACGTGCACTTTGTACGCATACCCGCTGATACCAGCTGCCGGGGTAAGTGATTATTATTAGGTACTAGCTTTCCGCCCGGGACTTCGTTCCCGTGGGAATTTGTGAAAATTATGTAGCCGCTGGATGCGGGTGGCGCAGGACCGATTGAGGAGGAGATCCCTGGGAGAGGCCTATGCCCAGCAGTGGACCTCTTGCGGCTGACATGATGATGATGATGATGATGTAGCCTATGGGTTAATCCAGGGTGTCAACTACCTCCATACCAAATTTCATCAAAATTGGTCCAGCCGTTTGAGCGTGAAAGAGTAACAAACATCCATACATCTCACAAACACAACACAACATCTCACATCCTCACAAACTTTCACATTTTATAACATTAGTGGAACAAGTCACTCTTTTTTACAGACGTTTGTGTCAAGTGGTATCCAAGTTCATTCTAATTTTACCCTTATCACCAGAAACTTGAGTGGGTACGAATTAAGGGAACCGACTACGCTAGAAATCAAATCAAACAAATAATACGGTGGAAACAAGTATTTAAATAAGATAAGACTGTTATCCATTTGCATTCTGTGCCACTATTCTACTCTTGTTATCTTTAATGTTAACAATTTGACCGACCTGTCCATAATTCCACGAAATCCTCTCACTTCTTCCTCTAATAATTACGAAGGCGTAGCGCCCTTATTTTCGATTCTTCCTAAAACACCATATTTGCAATAGAGAACAATTACTATTTTGTTTTTTTTCCACCGATCTTCTATAACTAATGCCCTCTGTTCTGTATGACCAAAATGTCAAAATCAATATTGTTTTAAGTTTTTTCTATCATCGTCTGAGATAAGTGATAATGCATTATTTGTGTGATATTAATTTATAATTGTCTGTAACCCTCACAATTTGTGACAGACGTGGCATCTGGTGGTTCTGGAACCGCTGATGCTATGCCTACCCCGTGAGGGCTTATAGGAGTGAGCATATGTGTGTGTGTGTGTGTTGTCACACTTAATAGTAGATTAAGCAACAAGGGGATAAAACAGTGTATTAAGTATGTCACGGGCAGCATATTGAATCCTGAGCGAGATGAAGGATTCTGTAGTTCATTCCCGAACGTAGTGAGGGAATTAAGATGTTAATTCCCGAGCGGAGCGAGGGAATTATGTTAAGAATCCTGAATGAAGCGAAGGATTCAAGTCTGCCCAAGACTAAGACACACCTACTGTGAGGTTAAATAAAAAAGAAATCATAAATTCATCCCATCAATAATGTTTTGAGCCTTCGTTTCTATGTCAGAGTCGCTGGAATTACCTACATACTGGACTTTTTTTTTAGATTTGTTAAAAAAGCTTACCAAACAATTTAGTAATTCGCGGTAAAAAATACAGATTCAAAATCACCGACGACGTTTTTTTATAATATTTAGTTCCGTAGGCAAAGGAAAGTCAATAGCTGAGACATACAGCCAAGTTTTTATAATATTTTTTTTAATAAAAGTAAAATCTCTTTGATGTGTCAAATTTTATAGTTACAATCTCCTTGGACCAAGGAAGTTAAGCCTTCAATAGCTTTGTTTTTTTTTTCGAAATTATTTTTGATAGAAGTTTTTGTTGAAATTTTGGCGTTCCATATTTAAATGTCATTAATGCCCAAGGGAAGTTCCATACAATTTTATTTCCCTTAAGCTTTAATGACTTACTTTTAAATATAGAATACTTGACGTATAATACGTGCTCCAGATGCAGGTGGTGTATAAATAATATTGGGTCATTTGATTTAACAGGACGTTAGTCACACTATTCGGACAGTGTAACGAGTGACTATAATAATTATTTTAAAAAGTGTCAGACAGTTGCAACGTGTGAAAATAAATTCCGTTAAAAACATAAAATGACTTTAAAATCGAATTACAAGTAGAAATACTACTTTTATCTGAAGTAACGGTAAACTTCTGGTCTTCTAAACACAGTACTGTATCTGTTCTTGTACTGTAGGCCATCGTGAAGGAAACTGCACATTCAGGTTTCCTATTAACAGGGATGTCAGATGGTGTAGCTCCACTGTGATTACCATACTGAACCCTGAATCATAGTCAAGCGTGACCTGAGTATAAAAGGGCACAAAGAAGATTTGAATCCTCAAAATTCTGATTCTGAAAGTTTTGAAAATAAGGAATATCCAATATAAGCAAGATGTAGCGCTGGCAGTGTCTCGTAAAAGTCAAACGTCACCCAACTTACAAATTGGTAATGGAGTTATAGCAAACTTGTTTCGTATCAGGTATAAACTAGCTTATTTGATTGAAGATTAACTAGGCCCAATACCTTTCTTCCGAAGCGAACGTTAATGAGGTTGGCGGAGGCGATGAGTGGTCGTAACCGTTCCAGTCTTGTACGCAGATCCACTTGTGGGTCGAAACGCGGGTCGTCGGCTGCCATGCGGTATTCGATGTTGCGGTACCGAAATCCTCTGTCACCGAAATCGTATCTGTACACGAAATAAACCATTATTACTTTTTTAATCCGCCTGATGTCAAATATTCACTTGTATATAGAAATATAATTTATATTTAAATATGATAATTAATATCAATTTGATCATCATCATTCATAATATTCTAGGAAGTCACACATAACTGTGCATAGGGTGATGTAGATAGAAGAAAGTAGCAATTTTATTGCTTGATTTTTCGTTTCACAGATTAGCTGAATCAACAAATTTCATTTCGTCTTTCGATTAATTTAATATTTCGTCAGCCCGCAATGCAGCATAGACATTATTTTGTGCATTGATTAAATATTTTGGATTAATTTATAAAGTTGAGCAAGTAGGTATCCTTGATGTTAGCATCTCGAAGCAATGCATGGCACGGACCCCAACTACGGGCACTAAAATTCATCGGATACCTGTTTCTGAACCTTTTTCTGGTGGGTCTGCCTCGGCGCGGCGACCTTGGAAGTCTCTTCTTGCCTTTACGCTTCCTCCCTTTCTTCGGAGCAGCGCTGGTATTGGCTGGAGCTGGCTGGTCGTCCACTAGAATCACCACTGGGGCGGCAGTCGTGGGCTCTAAAGTTGTCGTAGTCGGTGGTTCAGTAGTTGTCGCCATAGTCGTTGTCTCAGGCTCGATGAAGCTTTCGACCTTTCCATCTCGGACGTCGATCTCGTGGGCGTCAAGGAATTGTTTTGCAAATCTAAAAAAGAAAGCAGTTAGAATAATTGTAAAGCGCTTTTGCTTTTCTGTGTTAGTGAGAAATAACAATGGGCAGTTTGTTCTACATTGTACTCGTAAGATCTCAACATGCGAGACAAAAAACGTAATCTCTAGACTTGGATGTGACAAAGTTCAATTGAGAAAGGCGGCATTCCCCAGAACCCCAATTTTCTGCCTCGCGTTTTCTGAGGCCTAGTGTCAGGTTTCAGCTTTTCTTTGCGAGTACCTCCACTATGTTCAGACTTTAACAGAGGGGAAAACCGAGAAAAGATCCTGAGTACGATAGAGTGATAACTTGAAAAATAACTATAGCGTTATTGATATTGCATGCTAAGCTTCGTTTTTCCAATTTGTTTTCGCACCTTTCCGCCCACTGAAAGTTGTCTCCGCAGCCGCCCCATTTGAATCTGGCATGAGGCTCAGCAGGTGTGACGCGGGCTTGTCTCGGCGGTCGGGGCAGGGCGCGGGGCGGGGCGGCGCACGAGCAAGCCGGCAAGGCTCCGGCCGCGCAGGCCCGCGCCACCGACCACGCTAGAGCAGCTGCCGACATTGCGTACACGTATGCTTGTTCGCGAGTACCTGTGTAAAAGACACCGGTATACTTAAGTAAACAAAACTGCAAATATACATGCAGTAGAACATAGAACCTTCTCCTTTTTTGAAGTCGGTTAAATAGTAAAAAGCTCATTGGTTAAAGCAGTCTTGCTTTAGTTTTTCAGACAAGAAGCCAAAAGATCAAAATTATCACTGTTTTATAAAACTTGGGATGGACTGTATTGCTCTGCCTACTCTGGATATAAAGAAGCTCTTCATTTGTCAAGATGTTATTGACTTCCTGGAGAAGTCAATACAGTTACTTATCTTCAACATGAAATATAGAGCAGTCTAAACCAACGCGAAAAATTTGATACTTTTTACAAAATTACTCTCTAAATTCACTGATCTATTCTTTTGATGCTAACAGCTTTGATCATTTCATGTTTTACAGAGATTCTTACCAGACAGTTGTAATTTAAAATCTGGTGTGGTTAACGAACTCTATCATTACTTTATCTTGGATCCTGAAGCAATTGATATCGGCAGACTGCCAGCAAAGTTCCCGTCATACATTGTTGATTCATCTTTCGCACTACCAATTATCTGTGCCGACGATTGACAGCGACTTCTCGTGACTACGCGTAATTAGTTCAAGATATGGGAGATTTAGTCGATAAACAATAGCTAACGATGCTTATTTGAAAAATCAGTCACGGAGATTAAATAGAATCCTTTTTGCGACAATCTAATCATGATAGAGCCCGCACGCGCGTCCTCAGCTTCGCTAAACAATGGCAGCGAGTACGCTTATCACATGGAACATCGCTGTGTCGGCGGCAGATCGCGCGTCAGTGCACCGCTCACGTTATCGCTGACAAACCCTCCCCTTCCAACCCCTCAGCTTAGAAACCTCCCCGCACCCTCAGCGCTTGATTCATGCGTGTAATTAAATCTTTTGTCCGTCCCGAGCTCAATCCGCATTGTAAGCTTCTCGATAACTTTCTTTATTCGCGAAGATAACTTAACGGTTTCACGAAAAAAGTTTGCCTCATCAATAAGGATTTGCGGTTCCATTTATTTTTCAGACTACTGAACCCTCTAATTAACAGTAGGTTTTTCCCCAGAACCCCAATTTATGGTTAAGCTTGTTATGGTTGTTATATACTAAAGGTCCTGACACTGGATCGTTACTTTCAAACATTCAAACTTAGTCTGAAGTGCACTGTTCAAATATTTTTATCTTACTAAACTAAGAATAAAATTAGTTAAAGCACCTCCTTAAGTCTTAATGGAATGTTATTTCTCCGTTCATTACCGCGGGCACTCGGGCAGCGCAGACGTTACTCGCTTTGTAAAACTTTTAATTAAAATGTATCAAGTCGGGAGTACTCAAAGATTCCTAACGGTTTTGTTTGTAACCGACGACGTTCTGTGTCAATTAATTTCCTAAAGTGGAAAGACGCAGAAGTGGCTACGAAAAACAGTGGCCCGTATTTCGCAGCCGGCATCCGGCCGACAGCGCCTGCCAACTACAATGTCGCCGACCATGCTAAAACTAGAAAAACTTCAGCATTGTTTGCCTTCTTTTCTATTCCTAACTTTTTGTTGTTTTTCACTGTCGCTGCTAGAATGTACAGATTGTGAATGGTGGAAGTTGGAGTAAAAAGCGACCTTTTAAAATGTGTATTTCTCTCTTCTAGATGATATGTGAGGCTTTTGGAACCCAATTGAACTATTTCTGTCTGGATAACTGCTTTCGCTGAAATTTTTCGTCCAGGCACTATCCGAAATTGCTATTTTTCATAAAAGATCAATATAATAGGGGGTGCAGCGCCGGTCGTGTCACGACATTCACGACATGATATATATGTACAGAGTCGTTGAGCAAGCTTCGTGACGGCATCGTATTAGGAAGTCATTGCGTGATGTCTTCGCTTATTTAATCCTTTGCTTTGCCTTATAATGGGTATGATTCGTCCTCAGCTTTACGTAACGAGTATGCTGGTCATGTCTTTCACTGTACCCACATTGCTTTAAATAATGGGATTTTATTTGGATCTCATTTGAATGAGAAAGAATAGGGTAATTTAAAAATTAATTGCCTGCGAAGCGATAAATAAATCGTGGTTGTGACACGTAAATAAAAAGAGCACTCAGTGCGGAACGGGCAGCGGCGGTGGCTGAAAGAAAGGGCGCCGTCGTCACGCCGCCCGCTCCGGCACAATGCCTCGCCGCTGATTTAAAAGTCTTTACGAACTTGCCTTCCCTTATCTTTCATTATTGTCGGAAGTTCTGTCCGTTGTAGACAGAACGAAAACTCCGTGCACTGTGTAATGAAATAAATCCGCTGGAGTTATTAGAGAGGAAAGCGTTTAGTCCACTTAGTTACTCTATAATGTAGTCTGACACGTTTCCGCAGTACCTACCCTTTGAAATATGCTTTTTGCATAATGCGCCAAACCCGAAATAACTGGTTTAAATTTACCTTGTTTTCATTGGTTTAGGATTTTACTTCCACGCTGGACTGGAAGTAAAAGAAAAATTTAGAATTTGCCAGATGCCAACTCTTCCAGGCATACTGTAGAAGCCAGTGAATGAGGTACGAGGTTTTACTGTATGGTGGGCGAAAGGCTGACAACCTATCACTAGATACATCTAATAAACCTCAGAACGAATGGTTTCAGAACCACAAGACGTTCTGCCTACCCCGTAAGGTGTGAGTGATGTATGTATTTGACGAGATTTTTTATTTTTTTATTCTGTATAAATTATAAAATCGACTCTAAGCCCCCTAAGCAACTAAACCTGTTTGTGAGAAGATTAGAGGCTCGGAATAAGCATCGGCCTAATGTAGACTTAGATAAACCAAGTTAGCGGTCGTCATAATAATTAGTAGTGTATTAGATGTACCTGTAAGTAAATCAGGGCTGAATCTCGGTGCGAGTTCGACGGAGGAGCAGTTCCAGCGGTCGCCAGCGTGTGCGTTGAGACACGTGGCCCGCGCCAGCCGAGCGGCGGCCGCAACGTGCGGCATGGCGGACGGCTGCCGGCGACAAGCCCGGGCCTGGCCGCTCCATAACGCGCCACTTCGCCTTGCCTCGCTGCAATCGCTCTCAGTCCAGTTCCCCTCACTCTCGTGCAAAGCTCTGCGTCACAGAAATTCTGGTTTTGAAAGCTATCTTGTATACTGTAAAAGTAACTTTCATGTCTGTTTAGGTCTAAACATGTTTGTCCATCATCAGATCGCCGTGACAAACATGTATTTTAGTTATACATGAAAAAAAATACAATTACCTCCATTATGTAAGCAAATCTTTTATTCCTACAATTATGAAAGAGAAAAGGTTGTACGAGTTTAAGAGTAGATCTATTCTAAGTAAAAAAAGTTTGTTATAACTATTTTATTAGGTACTGGACTAGCCGGACTGGTAGTACATAGTATCTGGTTTTTAACGATAAATAGGATAAATAATAAAAATAGCAATTTTAGTATATTTCAAGTTTATTGCAATCATGTGGTCTCTACCACTACAATCAAAGGTACACTTTTCGCTACTATTTGTATAAGTGATAAATTCTTATTAGGAAACACGAATCAATAGGCAATGAATAAATATTTATCGACTTATGATAAGAACACAGTTTGTGCAAGTTGTTTTGTAACAGTTCTGTTTATTTTTTGGTATCGTGTTCGCTGAGAGAGGATCCGTCGTGGCGCCGCGCGGACTCCGGCCGCTGTCCGCGTTGGAACGCCTCACACATCTCGTACAAGTAATTAGGAAGGAAGTCGGCCGCCTCGCCCTCCCTGCGGCGAAGTACTCGGTACGCTTCACGCAACGTGGGCTTCGGTGTCAGCCTTAACTCCAGCTCTACGGCCGACGGGAAGTGGGCCGCCAGAGAGTAAACAATCTCTAGATCCGATGGCGGAGGATTCAAATGTCTATAATTTGACACCTTGTGTAAAAAATACTCCGACATGCTCATTCGTGAAGTAGCCTCATCATACTTTCCCAATTTTAAATCGTACAAAGCAGCCTTTTGCCTATCTGCGCCCCAGAACTCTTGTTCGAAAGCATTCAAGAAACTTTCCACGTCTTTAAACTCGCTTCTGAAACAGCGAGCCCACATCAGGGGCACTCCGTCTAAACACGAAATTATAAATGGCAGTTGTTTCTCCTCCGGCATGTTCAGCTCTCCAATATAATATCGTACATTTTCTAAGAAATCCATCGGATGTATATCCCCGCTGTCGTCGAAATGCGGCCGGCGGGTTATTGATGCTGCTATTAAATCGTTGAGATTTTCTGCGGACAGCTGAATAACCGTTTTATTGGTATTGTCGTTCTTTTCATCGTCTATTTCTACAATCGACGGTCGTTCGTCATGTCGCGATGTGGATGGCCTGTCGAACACCCCGCCTGTTTTTCCCAAGTTTGGTAGGGACATGTGAGGACGCAGTCTCGAAGAAGGCATTTCATTAAAAACGTCTTCTTGACTTTGAGAAAAACGAACGCCAAAACCCAATGTAGTCGGTTTGTAAATTGAGCCTCCGTAGTACATCGGTTCCTCAGTTTTGGTATTATTCTCTTCCTTTTTCTTTTCCTTTCCAACATTCGTGGATATTCTATCGACCATTTCTGAAAGATTTGTTACTGAAGACTTGATCTGGCGCAAATCGACAAACAAACTCATTTTCAGGAATAAACCTTATCTCCTAAGCATCATTTTTGTTTTCCGTAGCTGTAACAAAACAACGTATGCTGTGATTTATTTCTCAGTTTCGATACTTTATTCAACTCTACACTAAGTTTTATTGCCATTAATTTGCCAACTGTTGCAAACAAATCCATTACTTAGCTACGTGAGGTCTTCTACTGCACCTACAGTAATAACAAATCTTCGACAAATTTCTGTAAACGGAATTGAGTGCTATGTGCAAAGTGAAAATATTTGTCAGATATCGGTATGGTGGGCGTGCATGAGTGTTTAAGGCTGCTCAGGGGAGCTTACGTGCGGTGGCGGCAGGCGAGCGATCCGTACTACCCGCGCGACTGGGGGATGTCGTACTTGCCACTTTTTATGCACAGCTTACGTTACGATAACCCAGTTATCGTAGTCGCGATATTAAATTTCATTGACGTTTCGTCGTGCCTGCCAAGCTGCCAAGGACACGCGTTACCTATTGCTCCGTTTTCAATATCGCGAGGGGTGACGTTATAAATACCCTGTATGCGAAGTTAGTCTGAATCAGAACAATATTTGCGTAACCAAACGGTTGTTAACATTATTGTTGTTACAATTCGTTGGATATATTTACAATTCAACATTTCAATTGTAACGTACATAATACTCAGCAGTCTTTCTTTGTGGGTTAAATTAGAGTTTCTTAATAAAGAACCCAGTGAAGACGTTTCACATACAATAGAGTAACCTATGGTAGTAGCCAGAAGCCGTCTTATGTGTACGTATCTAAAATTAGGCATTCGTTTCAAGAATTTTATAGTGCCATTGTTAAAGACAAAGTACGTAACATTTTTATTTATAGGTAGCTTCGAATGTGGTTCGTACTATACCGCACCTCATTATTAATGCATTACTTCCGCGACACGCTATGGCTCGTTGCAAAAATAATAACCCCGATACTGTCGTAATAGTAAGCTACGGATAGGTAATTTATTATCTTGTGCATTTCCTTTTTCTGCAGAGCTTTATGGAATTAATCATGCTCTATGTTAGTAAGATTTTCTCTTAATTCTACTCGATTTGCGGTTTTAGCGGTGTTATTTTATCTTACACGATGTAAGTTCTGTTTTTTCTTATAATCAATGGGTTCTCTCTTGACCATAATCTAGCCCAAGGGCAAAGATATGGCCGAGGAAGTAGCGAGCTCACCCAAAATAAACCTATATAGTCGACCTTTAAGAGAGATTCGTAAATGTACGATGTTTTATTCACATTAATTAGGCCCCTTTCGATCTATTTTACTGTAACCCATTTCGACGCAATGTGCCGTCAAACTAAATAGGGTAGTCGGATATTGTTGCAGTTCTATTAATAATTGCTTTGTTTCGCTTGGAAAACCGATATCCGTGTAATGTCGGGGGATCAAGGGGCGCACGCGACGTCACGTCAGCAGTCACGAGCGACGGGTGATGCGCGAGGGAGCCGCATGCATGCAAACACCCGAATCAGGCTCGACTACCAACGCAACGCAGTACCAGTAGCTATTGACTCCGGACATCGAGTCACGGTGCTACGGGCACAAAGCTTCCATAGCCGTGTCTCCATTATGGTTAATTCATGTGGAATGTAATTGTTCCGTTGCGTTGTCGGACCCAGTGCCCGGTACATTATCGCATTCGTCACACCGCGCACGTGTACGTACGATCTAATAAAATAATTCCCGTATCAAATTTTACGCGTCTATCTCGATCTAGTAGACAAAGAACCGCGAGGGGCAAAGGGAGCCGCTTTGTCATAACTGGTCGCGCTACATAAAAGACCACCGATCTTTCGGGAGGTCTGCTTTGTGTTCGGTATGTAGATAGCTTTAAAATGTACAATCAAGTAATTGTGTGATGTTTTTAAACCAATTGGGGCGGAGGAATAATAGTTAACAGCAGTTAACACAGTTGTATAAACAACTTTAGAATATAGTGTTTAGTTCTTATTCGTTAATTGTGATTCGGGAGTAAAAGTAGAGGAGAGACCAGGTACAATTGACGGGAATGCTTAGAACGTTACGAACAAACCAGGATTTAAGTAGGTGTTGCTTCGTGGTTAGAAAGCGTAAAAATATTTTTTAAATTGCCTTTTAAACCGTCGCGATGCGGTAAAAAACACGTTGTGAGCTGGGTGAGGCTCACAAAAAGTGTACCATAACACACGGGAACTTGTGACACACGATAACACACTGGAAATAGGTAACACACTGGAAAAATTGTTAAGGCATATTCACATGACAAGTAATAAATAAAATGCATTTGGCTCAGTACCGCGTGCTTTGAAAACACGGGGAGAGCTTTGTCAGAAGTGGACATCTCAATGGCATTACGATGTGAACTTAGCTTTACACACTTCACGTGTGTTACGTCACACAACTTCGTAACACACGCAACACACGTGAATAAACACACGTGATTAATATAACCTAAACTTCATGTAGCATCTTTAAAATGCAATGCAAATTAGTGGTAAACTACATTATTTGATAATAGTAACGTCCCTCTCAACTGTTCTTAACCGAAATAAACATATTTTATTACTTACCATGCGAAATTGCTATCGAAATGTTTCGAAAATACGAGGACGAAAAATAACACACACAGTAGTGGCAGTCCTTTCACAAAAACCAAGATGTCTGACAATGACACTGACATTTCGTATTGAGAATAGCAATGTTGCCATCACAAAAAAATATATAATGTGTTGCTAGTGCTTATTACAAAAAAACTACTACGGAACAAATCTACATAACACACGTGAAATGTGATTTGGCACATTTGTTTTTTTAAATCATATTTTATTTATTTTTAGCCTGTTTTATTATATGATCTACCATCGAGATACTAGTTTTAACTCCAGATATTTTACAATACTTTATATAATATTAAATAGTAAATTAAAGATGGAAAAAAAAACAATGAACTCGATTTGGGGTGGACACATTTTATTGTTATATGAAACTAGAAGTAAGTAATTTGTTGTACCGGTACGTTTTTGGTTAATCTCAAATATATTCACTATTTCAAAGGTTCGATATTAACAAGTTAATAATAGCTAACATAGAAAAAAAAAGTTTAGTTTATTACGAACTTTCGAAACATAATTTTTCTTTATTCAAAATTGGGCCTATAAAAAAAATGGTAGAGGTACATTTTTTGCGAGCCTTAGCCAGCTACGGGGAGTTTTACAGCTGACGCGGGTGCAGCGGCGACGCTGATTCAGCTTTAATGATGATTAAATGCTGTATGATTGTCGCGGCGAGCGCCGTGCGTGCCGGCCGCACCGGCACGGGGGGCTTTCAACAAAACTTCAAACCGAACGTGACTTTCTTCCGACGAAACACAATCGAACCCAACCTCTGGGAGAATTTCGCGGCAGAAAAGAAAACCTCAAAAGGACATCCAAGAACATTTCAAAGTAGGTATGTACCTACCTATTACACCCTTAATTTCACAAGCGTAATCTGGGCAGACAAGGGATTTTAACTAAAATGAGCACCGAAAAGCAGTTAATTAAATAAGTATATCTAATAAAAAAGAAAAGCTGCAAATTATAACAGGTCTGCATAAAAGTGTAGTTCGTCGTAATGAAGAGATGAAATGACGAATCATTTCCAGACCCACATCTATTGTGCGACGTTTGTTGGTGACTTGGCTCCACAATTAGGTATATTACCGAAAGAAATCTCAATTTGTTACAATCAGAGGCAAGGGACAGCCTCCCGCCGCGACGCAGCCAGCCGACACGCTTCATTACACTCGGGACAATGATACTCTAATTATGAACCATTCGACACACGCGTGTACAGAGAAATGACTGTTAATAATCAAGATCAACGATTTCAATTTTCCGAATAGCTCTGCCACAATCGTAAACTTCCAAATCTACCCAAATAAGTTTTGATTGCGCATTTGTACCGAAATCACGTCTCTACGCCAAGGGAATATAGGAAAGCGTTTGAGATATGAGGGATGCTGGTTACGTAAACCTTTTGTAAATGCGCGAGTATTAGTATAATTACAAAGGTAATTTTCAATGTGTATTCCGAGCACGAGTCGCGGCTCCGTTCTTTGATTTAAATGTAGGAAAACGCTATCAAGGAGGATGTTGGAATAATTGAAACAAATGCTGGGATTACTCAACAAATCGTCCAATACAAGGGCGATTTGTCTAAGTCGTACTGTTGAAATGAACAATTGTTACGTTTTATTAGTATAAATTTGATATCTATTGTTAAAATGACGGACATGAACGAAGCACGCGTCTAAGTTATTTAATACTTACCCTTTTATTAACATGTAGGTATGTGGAATGTTACATGATAACTTTCATGGTGCTAAATAGACATCATGTTTTATTTAAGTCTAAAACAAGTTGTGTCTTCCTTCTGTCAGCCCTGCATATATTTTTTGTATCGCTATTTTAAAGTGTTTTGCATTTGCAGTCGTTAGCGGTTGGCTTATTACATTTTGATTTGTGGGTGGATTTTTGCAAGCTGTTATAGGAGGGGCGTCGCTGGGGGAAGTCATCGTGCCTTATCTACAACTCTGGCTACACCTAGCGACTACCGTACGCGAAATGAGCACGGAATTTTCACAGTCACCCTATACGCTACAGGTCCATACTTATTTTGTAAATACTGTCATTATTGTTATCTATATACGATACAATATAATTTAATTGCACCCAAACAGAGAAAAAAAAGATAACAACAGGAATATCAGTTAGTTAGTTATTGTCTTTTTTAGTTAGTTTTTTATTATCTTTTACTAAAGTTGTATCATACATAAGTGTTTATGCGAGAATCTCGACTTCAATCTCAACAAACCGCAGACAACCACAAACCAAAGCAGCATCTAAATGTTTGTGGTTTGCGTTTTTTTTATTCGTAGATTTGTTTTAAAAAGCTTAACAATATATTAGGTACATAAAGCAATTGGTAGAGCTTCACTAGGGCGCAGTCTTAAAGGTGAGTCAACGGACGTTGGGGCGGGCGGGCGTCCAGACAGCGCGCCGCCCTCCCCGCGCGCCGCGAGCCTACAGACTAGCGCTAATTACGGATTAGTTAGTACTCCAACTCGCCTTTCTAAAATACATTATCCTCATTAATTTCACTCTAGTCTTGTTAGTGTCCTCAGAACCATGTAATGTGATTCGATCTGTGCCTTTAATCTACTCAAACGGCGCGCAAAGGACTTATTAACCTTCTTCAACTATAATCCGATTTATAAAGTTTAGATTTCAATACACATCCGTTTTCATAACTTCGAACGGCAGACTAAGTCCCGGGGACAAAGTTGATTAATGAGCCATACATCAAAGAGCCAGCCGTCGATACGGATGAACAAGAAATCTGTGGCTAAAATAAAACCTGAACGAATCCAGAGCCGAGGATGTCGGTAATTTATGAATTTGTCAGGACAAAGTGAACATCGGCTGTGTAAATAAGGAGCGCGCGGTGCGGATAAATTCGTGTCAGATCAAATGAATCGTGAGGCGATTTGTTGCACTTATTGCACGCTCCACCCTCGCAAAAAGAGAGAAAGGATCGCTTGAAGAATGAAGTCGTTTAGCTCTTGGCGAGATTTATCGTTATAACTCTGAAAGCTACCTGCTATAATGGAATTGTTTGGTAAACTTCAGCTGTTACAAAAGAGATCGATTACTGAAGCGATATTACACGTGTAATCCTACCCCTGTATTTAAAGTTCCTACTCGGGCAAAGTTCAACCCTAGCGAAGCCCTTCAAATTAAAACTACGGACTGAGTGCGAGCTTGAAAGCTCTCCGTGAAAGCGCTACTGATATTTTGCAGCTTCAATATCTCGGTAGGAACCTCTTTCGTATCAATAGCTCTAGATATAAAATGTGTCAGTTCGCCTTTTCTATCTATACATATTATAAAGAGGAAAGATTTGATTGTTTATTTGTATTGAATAGGCTCCGAAAGTACTGGACCGATTTGAAAAATTCTTTTAGCATTAGAATCCTTCATTATCCGGGATGGACATAGGGTACCTACATGATTTTCCCGAATTCCCACGGGAACGAAGTCCCGAGCGGAATGCTAGTAATAAATAAGTATTTACCAACTATATGTAAATGTTACCACGGAAGGGATCGATAGTGTTTTTAGTTTTATTAAGTATCGGACTTTTTATTAGCGTAACACGTTTTCGCTTTTTCGAAAGCAACGAAACACCCTTTGTCGTGTAGAAAACATAAAATCTAAAGAAATGTGTGTCCAACATACCGCAATAAAATAAATCTGGCAAAGTGGCTCGTATTTCACCTTCGCCTGCAGGCATATCGCGGCAACTACGCTAGCCGCTCGTAGATATGGGGGAATTCAATAAAAATCACAATCGTAAAAACTAAGACGGGTAGCCATATAAAAATACCTAAGAAAGCATTAAGAGCCGTCCCCTAATAATAGGTACCGCCAGATGCACGGGACGGCCGCCTGGAAAAGTCACAGTGGGAACTCGAGCGAAGGAAATTATTTTTTTCGGTCTGCCACACACGGCCCTTGCTAACTCAGCGAAAACTGAGACCGCTCTTCTCACGGGAATCACTTACCTACAGAAGACCCGTTTTATTCTCAGCTCGAGACTGAAATAGTTTTATGAGAACATATTAGCCCGCGCAGGTGGAATACACATTACACTAGTTACTTACCTGGAAAAGGGATATAATCGAGCTTCCTTCTTTTCTTATGTCTAAGTTTTATGAGACATAGGTACCTGATTCAGTGTCATCGTCCCTTTTCATATTCTTTGTGGCTAAAACGTGCACATGTCAGAAAAGCACCCACGTATAAAAAGAAACCCCTATTACAGGTTTATCCTGTAATAAAGTTGGATAAATTTGATTTGCTTTAGCAGGCCAAGCTGACACCTGTGTCCGAGTTTTTTTATTAAACGCGTTATTTTCCATAGATGAATGTAGGGATGAGTTAACGAAGATTATCTACGACGACGACCGTAACTTTTACATATGCTGGCATGTGATAGGTAAGTTTGTTAAAAACGCAAATATTGTAGTTTTCGATTTACCAGGCTTATATCGTTAGGATCTTCGCTATAACAAACACAACCAACTAATAAAAGTTCGATACTTAGAATAGAATAGAATAGAAAAATCTTTATTTTATAGGACATTCAGGATGTCACTTAAACAATTTTATTTCAATGTATGTACTTAGATAAATGACGTAAATATTGGTAGATAAAGCTTGCGTGTCGATTATAAGTAACAAACGAGTTTACTATTTTTTCTGACCAATTAACTTGTCGCCTGCCAAACAGTTGAATAAAATTTTATTCATTGCAATTGTTTCTGCAAAGGGTCATTGTTAAACTGATTATACAGCAAGGTTCTGAAGCGCATTTTGTTTGCATAATATGAGGACCGCCAACAATTTATAATGTCTTTAGGTGATCAAAATTAAGAATTTTATCAGTGATGGCGTTTCGTCCGAAAAGTTTCTACATACTACTTAGATAATGTACATGTCCAAGTTATAGGGTTATAATATAACATTAGGTAAATCTTAGTTACAATCTTGACTTGTAACTAAGATATTCTGCCTCTAATTCGACATTATATCGCCTAAAAATGAGTTTGTCTCCAAGGAACTTTATCAACGAAGACATAATAAAATCTAGGTTGTATGTCTTGGCTGTTAGAATTCCTTGATTAAATATTTTTTTTTACATATCGAAATATGTAAATCAGTCATTCATAATATAAAAAGGGTAACATCAGTTTAACGATGTCATCAGAGTACTCCGTGTCCATGTGGTCCGCTGATGATTTACCATTTATTGTCGGAAGCCGTCCCAATATTTACAACTCACACTCATTCCGGCGTTTTATTGCTAGTGATTTGCGAGATTGCGTGTTTCTTTCTGACAAATTTATTATTTTATTTAAGAAGTCTCTGCTTAGGTGCAAGTTCTATATTTCTCCGCCACAATATTTGTTTAATCACATTACATTGGTTACAGGTAGAAACTTTTAGGTCTGTATTACAGAACGCACTGATCTATACTTAGATATCAGTCGTCTTTGTCATTTTGATAGTGAGAGAAAGAGACAATCAAAACTTAAGAATAGATCAAAACCTGAGTCGCCTTCTGTAATACGGGGCCCAAGTTCGCTCGCCATTAATTTGAACTAAGATATCTATTACTAAGTCACCGAACGAATAGTTGATTACAGATACTGAAGTGTAGTGGTAAGTTACAATGCGCTACGTTGCTCTTGGTTTCACTAAGCGACTTTTTCATACCCAAAGGTTATCTGGAAGAAATCGGTTGAAGCGATAAGGTCGCCTGTATTGTAAATATTATTTGTAAGCCTTTTATCATTGTTTTTCTTTTTCAAATTGTGCAAAAGTATATTGTATTGTACGTTAGAGATTAAAAACATTCTCGGGATGTTGGTATGACCAGCGTTATCTTTTCTATCTTTGAAATTTTAAACAAAAAAAAACAACACTTTTCATAAGCAAAGCCTCACACCTTTACGACTGACAAATATAATCTTATTGGTTGCCTTATAATAAACGTATAGCCAAATTTTTTGAGCATCCCCAATTCGGTTAAAAAGTCAATTTTATTATGCATTACTCTCGCCAGCTTATGTTTATTAAAACCTAATAAGCGGCTTATAACGCGTGCAAGATTGAGAATAATGACTGTGATCGGTTATACCCGGTTCCAATTTCCGGGAGTAATCTCTGGGTATAATTACTAGCTGCAACCGAACTGCCGCTCATTAGTGCAATGTTCAATTAGGGGATGAAGCCTTTGCGTTCCGTTCTACAGACATTTCCCGCGATAATTGAGCTTTTGAGCAGAATAATATTGTTATTAGTTCCACTTTACTTGAAATGTGGATACAATTTTGTTTACAACAACGTTTTACAACTCTATTTTGTTTTTTTTATCACCGTCGATTTTCAAAGCTTAAGTATATTGTACTCTTAAACGGCTGAACCAATTTTGATCAAGTATATAGCTAAGAACTATCTCGATGACGTCAGCTTTCAAACAAAAAAAACCGCATCAAAACTGGTCCATTCGTTTGAGCTATTCCTCTTTTTTTGTCGGGATTGAAAAATAGGTTACATGGTTACAGAATTCACAGTTATATTCCTAATTCTAAACTATTGCTTAAAAAAATGATTATGGTACAGAATGACACTTCGTTAAACAAATACTGATTATATTAATAAAGGATTAGGAGTCATGAAGTATACACTTTTTACTTACACTCACTCAAAGATAAGCCTTTCCACAAACCACTTTTCCCAACTTATACATTAGCGTAGATGGAAACTTTATGGAAACTAACCGAATGGAAAATAAGTACGAACACAGATAAATGTTACTATCAATTTAACAGGGAATCGAACCCACGGCTATGCTTTATTCAAGCGAAACTCCCGTATTCGACACTTGTGTTCTTACCTACATATGAGTAAATCTAATCATCCACCACAAATTAAAACAAATTAAAAGTGAATACTTACAGCCAGCGAATCGCCTCCGTTGATTTCGGCAAAAATACAAAGAACAAAACAAAAAACACAACAAAACAACGCATCACAAAATAATTCAGAAAAGTCTTTCACATAAAATTAAGCTGCCAGTCCAAAATTGTAAAAAGAACGCAGTTTGTATCTACCGATCACTTTTTAAAAGTTGAAATGGCGCGAGATTTTGGCGGGAAGTGTTAGGGGTGAGCCTAGAGCTCCGTTCGGCGGGTGCGTCTGCGGCAGAGCGGCAACAGAATGCAGGCAATGGCAGGCCGACCGCGGCGCGCGGCCACTGGTCAGGACGAACGCAGAGCGCGCCGCCGCCGACACTGACCCGCCACAGACTACACGGGGAATAACTTTGTAGACTCGACAGGAATAATAGCACCGTCAAGTAATTGCGTTCACAGTGCTTAAATTTTCTTAATGTCTCCCGGCAATCATCGCAATTTAGACTAAATAAGTTGATTTTCAAAAGACACAAAGAGGCACTTTTTGCAGGGAGACAATAAGAAAATAGAAGTAATCACCTATGCACTTCACGTCTACGAGCGAAACGATTAAAATAATTATTGCATGGTCGGGAATCGCAAATAATTATGTCATTATGTTTTATAGAAGGAAGTTGCTGAAGGAAGACCAGTTGTTCTTTCAGAGTAATACATTAAAAAAAATATATTGTTTACATTACGGAAACTGATGCACTATGTGCTAGAGTAAGTAAAACACCTACTTAATACATGATTTTTTTAAAAACTCCTCTGTTTGATTGAGTTTAAATTAGCAAAAATAAAGGATGTGAATCAGCCCACTAAACTCAACAACACATGATGAAAATGTTTAAAAAATTCGCCCCTCCATACAACTTCTGCGATCAGTTGATTTGCCTTTGTATGGGAAGTCGATATTTTTTTTAAGAACTTCATATAGGTTCCTTGGGAAAGTTTGTTCAGTTTCATGAAGAGAATCGCTCTCTAAAGTTTTACTAACTCATTTAAAATCACCCGAGACACACGTCAAACTTATAACAACTCTGTTTTTTTTGGGGGGTTAAAAATTATTCTCTTTTCCACATTAACGACTGATTTATCTAGATTTTCTAAAGTTCTAGACTTTTAATCCCTCTGAGAGGCAGTAGCTTGATAGGTAGAGTTATCGAGGCTTGTCTCCCCTGCGGCAAGGCGGGCGGGCGGACACGCGCTCCCCACACGGCGGTACAACCCACTTATCAATTCAGTCGAGTGGGCATCCATTCATCGAGCATTGTGCCTATTATGCGCGGATTTGGTGCCTATTTACCCGTTCTCATGCAACTATCAATCGAACCCTTCAAATCAAATTACGCTATTTTCATATTAACACAATGACTCCCTTTTATACACCGACTGTAGCTAACTTTTAAATAAAAAACACACACGTATTTTATTCGTGTATTAAAGTAATAACTTATTTCTAATAAACATCATTGAGAAAGCTATAAATTGTATTTTTTAGTTAATTATTGCGTCTTATAAAATTATTATTAGTATCTAAGGCATATAATGGATATGAATAACTTTAGACTATAACATTTACACCCGAAAAAAAGTATCAATAAAATACCTACTTATTCTAACTTTGCTACCTGTGTAAATATATAGGAACATAGTGCCTATTGTTATCAGGTTATAAATATTTTAGCGACGTATTCATGCATCGAATCACAAACTTGTAATAATGATCCTAGGAAGATTTTTTTGACCTCTCGGAACAAATTTATTTCGGACTGATTTTTAACATAATGAATCCACTCCATAATAATATAAAGAATTTAAAGTTTTATAAAGGATTCGTTTTCATGACAAAGCATATGTTATTATTAATTATAGGTGATTCTCAAAATCCAATTTTTTTGTGCTGCTTTATTCACACACACCCTAAAAATGTTAAACTCAGGGGTCACTATACAAGCCTACGTACTGTATTTTCGTTTATCAATTCTGTTTACTTCTAATATACTACTCAACGGATTTTGATTTTCACCATCACAAAATGTATACATTTTTTACACCCACAGGCGAAGCTGAGGCGAGTCGCTATTTAAAACTAGTGGAACTATTTTAGTGTAACGTGCAAGACTGGGCCAAATAAATTATTTCTTTCTGCAAATCTCCCTGTTTTATTATTTTATATAATTGTATATAACGAATTATTAATTCATAACAAAGTTAAGGCAATATTAAAGTGTTGTGTAATTATTTATTATTTGAATAATTGTATATCGTATATGTTTGCTAAAAATATTGGTGTTACCGATTCTTATGCTTTGCGATCACAGGCAGCTAATAATTTACCGAAGGTTTATTCTGTACAACTAATTTTATAGATAGGTACAGAGGCCAGCACATCAAGTTACTACAAAAGTGCACTCTGTGCTGGTAGGAATGGTTTTGTATCAAAATAGGGTAACCTGATGCGCGGTCCTCTGTAGATATATATTTTTCTCTATTCAAGTTAAATCATCTTACCTTACTACTATCTAGCTGTCTAGATCCTATGAAAGTATGTATTAGGTCCAATCACAGGTTCTGACACTATTGAAGGTTGATATTGTAGCTCATGATTAGAAACAACTTTACTATACATAGAATCAACAATATGAATCTCGAAAAATAATTGTTTCAATTTTATATTTTTAAAACGCTTACCCGCCGCGTGAGGGATATTCACAAATAATTTTAGGGAAAGAAAAACTACCACCAGGAGAGCACCACAAGATCTAATCCTGGGGTCGTGGGTTACATTCGCGCCGAACATTTTACTTTCCCTTAAATTATTTGTGAATAATTGTTTTCCTTCCCAAGTTACTAGTATCGTGGTCATGAGTATATCTATTTGGCTTCAATAGCATTAGGACCTTATAAGTAAAATTTTTAAACATGACAGAGGTATACAGGGCTTTAGGTAAATCACTTTCAACCTCTCGGATGGTAAATCAGTCCATGAAACTGAACAACTTTCCCAAGAAACAAAGGTCGTCGTATGAAAAAAAAAATTTGACCTCCCATACAAAATGCGCTATCAGCTGACGCAGTTTGTATGGGAACTTTAAAAAAAATTTTCGTATTCCGCGACCTTTGTTCCTTGGGAAAGTTGTTTAGTTTCATGGACTGATTTACCACCCGAGAGGTTGAAAGTGATTTACCTAAAGCCCTGTATAAATATCGTGATAAGGCATAATAATTTAACAGTCATAATAACCATATAAGATGGTCTTACTTTAGTTGAAAGCTGAAATTCTGTACACTCGTGAAAATTAAATTAAAAATGTCTGTCATCAATCAGTACAATAGTAAAAGGAAAATGGTGAAAGATATATGATTGGGTAATGTATAATTTACCAATAGGCGAACAACAACTTGTCGACTCGTAATGATTTTGGATAACTTAGTCTTTATTGTAGCAATATTCACAATATTCAAGAGGTTCCTTGTTCAAGACACACGGAGTTCGAAATAAGACTACTGTAATCACGCAAACTAATTAACAGAGCAATTATTGCAATACTCTCGTAATCAATGACATACAGGATGTAACAAACAGTTAATTAAGACACGATCACAGAAAATTGTTTACTTATTAGAAAAAATTGCCAAACTCTTATAAAATGCATGTTTTTGTTAAAAAAATACAAGGCTGGGATAACATTTGTTAATGTTGTTGTATGTACCTGTCACTGTAGCCATCTGTCTATTCTTGCTGGTATTTATTATTTTGCGGTTATTAAAAAACCTGTACTGTCAATTTACACTACTATCATTATTAACAAATCTTTCCTATTTGTATGTTTGAAAGGAATAAATTCAAGAATTACAGGACTGATTTCAAAATGTTCTCACTAATAGAAAGCTCTCTTATCAGCGGGTAGCATTAGGATACATAATTTTCCCTAATTCCCACAGACGAAAAGTTATTTTTAATGATTGTAAAAGGCCATTGTTACATCCTGTACACAAGTATATGATAAGCTTGCGAAAGGTGTTAAAACTTACCCGACTGACATCAAAGTGGTTTAGGGATGAGGTGTATTAGTAGACAAGTTTTTGAGAACAGAGCAAGGCATAGATCTTTCGGGTTTCTTTCGGGTGTACTGTTTGAGCACAGATACGGTATGTCAAGCAAGATGCGACAGGTCATCCAACTCGGGTGGAGGTTGCGGGCCGCTGTTGCCAGCTGGCGCCCGAGCGAACACCGGCTTCGTAACCACTGACACTGGAGCCTACATGTAAAGATAATTTGGTTAAACGTAGGGAAATGATGAGCTCGTGTACATCATTTTAATAGGGATCTCTAGGAAAATGATGAAATAAATAAAACAACAGTTAGGAGGCCTTCTTCTTAAACTTTGACACATTTTCCTATTGTTTATTCCTGTTGATACACTAATTACATAAAGCGTAGTGGGTTTTGGTTATTCATTTTAAGTTATTAGAATAAGTTTAATACACTTACTCTTACAAACCACACAGAAATACTATACCAAACCGTAAATACAACAAATGTTTTAAAAAAGTTTAAGGAGAAGGCGTTCCAACTGCGATTTTATTTATTTCATCATTTCCCTAGAAAGTAGAAATTCACGAATTGTCTAGTTAGATGATGTAATCGAACATCGATTCCATCATTTCTTACGATATAAATATTAGATGTAATAAGCTAGATGAAGTAATTAAAATATAGGTGAGAGCTACAAAAACGGACAAACCGTGCGTGCTTATTAATAACGGTTAATTCAAACAAATCGCATACTCGTTTAATAAAATAATAAAAAATATTTTTGAGTTTATCTGTGAACAAAATGATCAAAAACGTTCTATTGTATGTAGGTTTCATGGTTTGTTCGTTCATGGTAAACATGTGTGAGCACTTGTGTTAGCGTTTGGAGGTGGCTTGAGACCCCCTATTAGAATGTCCTCATTTAAGACGCGCGGTTCTCGTATGAGCGAGAGGGAAGATAGATAAACTATATTGATTGGATTACGAGGCCGAAATTCCGCTCTTGCGACGTCGCGTCGTCTTTACATGGACGTCGCTCAAGAATATATCCTGTAATGTAATGATCGCGAGCATGGTACAATAAATACTACGTCAGGTAGTTTCTTCAGTCAATATGAAAGAGATAGAACATTCCAGCAGTTTACGACACAGATAAAATAACGTGTGTGTGCGAGTGAGAAGTTTGATGTGATGACGAAATCAAGCCCCGTATTCTATACCATTCGATGTGATACCGACAATCGGAAAGGCTTAGTAGATCTAACTCTTCTGTCTAGATGAAAATGACAGGTAGTTTTTGTCGAAAGCGATTCGAGTGATCCAGAATACGGGGGCGTTGACAGTTCGGGAATAAAGATCTTGCTTTTAGGCGGCTACTCACACACCTGCCGCAGGGGCGATCTAGGGCGCAAGGCAGTCGCGGCAATATCGGGTTGTTTGGATTGAAGGAAACACACGCGTTGAGGATGGTCCCAATATTATCAAAAAATCAAAATATGGGTATAACCTTGGCTCTTTCAGTGGTGCTATCGCACAAAATAGGAAAAGGAGATACTAGATGAAGAATTGGCATGCGTGTGCTTCGACTGACAGTCACTAAGCAAAAAAACAAAAAAAATCTGATTGAGAAATTGCCCCAATCGCACTATACACTCGGCAACATGCAGAGCGGCAGGGACAATCTAACTGCCGTACTCAGAGACGTCAATTAAAGTTAAGAAGTACTTAAATGTCATGCTATCCTTGTTTATATCAACAAGAGTGAAAGAGACAACATCAGACTTTAATAGTACTTAACTTTAAGTGACGTCTCTGAGTACGGCAGTAAGAGACCAAGGGTGGTCTCACGCCCCTACTGCCCTGCCGCAGAGCCGATCTATATAGGAAATTGCCCCTGCTTGCCCTATACACATCACAATGGGGTAGATGACATTTTTTTAAATTGTTTAAATTGAAGCTTCTTTACCTTATAAATATCCTGGTGTAAATAGTTTTTTAATATCTTTAAAAATAAGAAAGATATGACCGTCTATATCTCTCAATTAGATGGAGAGGGAAATACTAAACGATGACGTCACCACCCTATAAATTCAATACAAAATTTCGTTTTGTAAGAAAGATATATGCTATAAGTTTTTTACTTTTCGACCATTTTCAATTTTGATTTCGAATTTTGTTATGTATATCATTACTTTAATTTAATTTTATTTCATTTAATAGATCACCAACAAGTCACACACTAACTCTTAATTAAAATGGCACAATCCTACAAAAAATGACTTAATGGTAACCTAATTATACTATAATAAATATATGATATTCAATATCAGTCATCTACCGAATTAAGGGTCACCACCACTTTCACACCCTAGATTGCCCCTGCAGCTAGTGTGCGAGTAGCCCGCTAGGATGACGGCTAGTGAGTTACCTGACTGACGCCGGGCGGCTGGTGGTGGTTGGGTGGCGGCACCCCCACCACGACCACCTTCTGCGGCGTGCCCCCCGCCCCGCCGGCCGCCCCCGCCGGCCCGCTCGTCACCACCACCGACTACGAACATAACGTCCATTTCAAACCAACTGTCGTATTGATACTGTATTGCAGCTACCACTATTTCTGCATAGAAGTGTACGTACAGTCGGCCAAAAATGTGGTCTCCCACCATAAGGTTGAAATTCATTTGCGTGACATAAAACAGCAAGGTTGATTTTGCAATAATGAACTGACAGTTTTGACTCCATATGTCATCTTATTATAACTGCATCATAATACGTCATCATTCTATCTCTTTCTTTGTTACATTGTGAACCTTAGAGAAATTTTGGTTACACGAAAGTTCTGTGAAAACTGATAGACCACTTACTTGGCCGACCGTACATGGACTTGCATTGAATAGACTGTGACTTTTATTGCAGCTGATATGAAAAACTGATGAAAACTAAGCTTTCCAACAGCTTTTTGGTTTGTAGCTATAGGACAGTTGCCTCGGAATGGAATTTACGTGCACAATGCAGCCACTACTTTACTCCAGCCTGCATCCAAACCTAAGCTATTTTTATTTGTGTATTGTGAGTGCGTTAACTGATATCATACTACAGTGGCGCTCGCTGTTCAGTACCTGATGCTGACCATAATGAAAATGTATAACGAACATTTCCGTGCTTCGGAAGGCACGTTCGGAGTCTGCCTCGGCTGTTATCGATTGACTATACTAGTTAAACCAAGTTAAATGCCCTATGGTGGTTTAAAAACTTTCACCAGGGATAGTCAAGTTTGCCACATACTTAATTATATCTACACGATAAGAAGTTACATGCTGGAACAAAATGCGCAATTAAACTTCAACAGCATGAGATGTGATTACTAAGTCGAGCAAAGGTTTTGACCTTAAAATTAATAGCCTAAGTTTACATTTCTTTTGTAAATATTCGATTGTCATTGACTGATGATCGTGATTGCGTGAACACTGGCTAAATTCAAACTCAAACAAAATTAGCACTTCTTTATTCACTGTTTGGGTGTATTTTTCTTTGGAAACAACTCGAAAATGTAGTCTCAATGCATGCTTTTTGCAGTTTGACTTTTTGCGCACCTACATGGAAACTTCGACGTAAGTCTATTACTAACAGGAGTGCCTCGCGCTCTAACTTTAGTAACTCATTCTAGCTACACATACATAATATTATGTTTCAGAAGATTTAATATTTTTTTAGTATTTCGGAAGAACATTAATTATTGATTTTTTAATACGGATTGAAGCTATTTTTAACACTTACGTATATGTTTTATTTATTTATATAATGTTATGTACGAATGCATTTATCCGGTCAATCAACCCGTTTTCTGATATCACAATAGAGTTATCAAAGAAATCGTGCAAAACTCCACACCTAGCACATGTTAGTGCTGTGCTGCTTTAGTACTGCATGCGTATTGCAGTTCATGCCTTTAATTCAGTTTTAGTTTGGCAGAAGAGTGCATAAATTTAGTGAATAGCTTACCTGTACGTTTTGGCTTCGTACGATCGTAGGTTGTGAACTATGCATCACAATATGTCCAGTACCACTAGCTGGCTGTATCTAAATAGAAGAAAAGTAGCAAAGTTAATTAACTGTCTACATTTGAAGTTAATCATTGATATTTCCAGCGGCGTCCTAGAGATTAGAGTGATCTAGACTTCTGACTCGTAATGTAATTAAAGTCGTTTATCTATATTTCTTTTCTCGTAGACTGTTACAGTGCTTTTATTTTATTTTTTTACTGTGGTTCGGCAAATTTCGAATAAGTAAATTGATTTTCTCAAGACAGAAACGAGACAGACACTGTTTGCCAAAAAACATTAAGAAAATAGAAGCACTGTAAATATTTGAAAACTGATAAATATTTTTGAAAACAGTCGGATTTAATTGGATTTAAATCATCGATATTTAGTCTCTTTTGCGTTGTGTAAGCGTATGTTTATATGTGTGTTTATTTAGTCATATTATGAGGCTTGATAGCAAATAAAGAACCATTTATTGCAAAGACATTTGTGCGCCATTCAAAAACACTTTCTTATAATAATAAAAAAATAAACTTCTGTGACGGTAGATAGGTCAATTTTTAAACATAGTACAGTCAAGTGTAAAAATATGTGCCTTCCCAACCATCTCTATTACATGTCTTTATTGTTTTTTTAATCATTAATATGTATATTTGCTAAAGTTATAAAAAGCATTTAGAACAAGTGCATAGATAGACGTATAAAAAATATATATGTTTTTGTATACAGGGTGTAAAAAACAGCTTAGCAAAAATTGAAACCCTAGACTCAGACTCATTCTGAATGATTTTCCAGTGGAATTTTTCTCCGGAAAATTTTTGTTTTTTTTCATGTTTTTAGATATTTTCTGCTTTTATTTTTTATTATTTAATCGAATACACTCCATTTTGCAAAAAACAACAATCATAACGCCGTAAAACACGAAAACCAGCAATGTATGTATCGCACTCCGATAGCAGCGCGGCGCGGGGGGATCGCGCGCGGGGCGCAATTTCACGATAAGTTGCGTAGCGCCAAAGTAGGTAAATAATGGAAAATCCTTAACATGACTTTTCCGGGAAAAAATAATTACTTATAGCTAATGATAGTTATGGGTAGATTCCACCATTTAAGTATTTGCTAAGCTGTCCTTTACACCCTGTATACATGTTATTGACGATTCACTGACATATTGATGACTGTTTGTATGTAAACATTTATAAAAACCATTTTAAGTGACATACTAGCTTTTCGCCCGCGACCTCATTCCCGTGGGAATTTGGGAAAATTATGTAGCCTATGTGTTAATCCAGGGTGTCAGTTACCTACAACCCAATTTTAACAAAATTGGTCCAGCCGTTTGAGCGTGAAAGAGTCACAAACATCCATACATACATCAAACTTTCGCATTGATAATATTAGTAGGGTTTATGAAAAGATTCTTCATAATACATATGAATATACTTGATTGTAAGTACCTGTGGTGGTTTCTGCTGCGACACGATGAGGAACTTCTGCGGCGGCGTGACGGGCGCCGGCGCGGGCGGGGCCACCGCCGCCGTGATCACCACGTTACGGCTCGACACGCTCTCTGACAATATCACTACATTTGTAGGTAAACAATGTCTTTACGCCACAGACATCATTACCGTGTAGGAATATGGAATAATTATATTAACGTCTGTGTAGGTATCTACATTTCAAGAAACATAAATTTAATATAAGGTACACAGGGCTTTAGGTAAATCTCTTTCAACCTCTCGGTTGCTAATTCAACATTAAATTTTGATCTCCCATACAAACTTAATTAGCATATAGCGCATTTTGTATGGGAGACCAACATTTTTTTTTCGTATTTTGGCCTATGTTCCTTGGGGAAAGTTGTTCAGCTTCATGGACTGATTAACCACCCGAGAGGTTGAAAGAGATGTACCTAAAGCCCTGTATAAGGGGCCATCCTTAAATTAAGTCACACGTTAAGGGGATTGGGGGGTTACACGAAGTGTGACATTGCGTGACAAGGCGTGGGAGGGAGTCATAAGTTTCGTGACGTCACATTTCAAGATCTATAATTTAGATATTAAAACACTTGAAGCATTAACGAACGCACTTTTTAAAAGTGATATTGGGATTGGAGTCCCCAAAAAATTAAAAACTCCATATAATTTTCAATACTTTCTTTATTCGAAAAGGGTTAGGAAGGGTTAAATTCGTGAGACGTAATTTATCGATGGCCCTTAACTACTGTAAAAATAATTTGTAAGATGTTAGGTGACAAAGGTTAGGGACCATTCAAGTATTACGTAAGCTCTATAGGGGGGCGTCTTTGCTTTGCTTATTTTAGATGACATGGGGAGTGGGGGGGGGTTAGATGGTGATTACGTCGGCAGTAGTTATTTTTTTTTACACAAATGGCAACCCATATATTGTCTATGCTTGAAAAAGAAACGCATTTTTTTTTATTATTATTATAAGATGGGTTAACTCTTGACCTCAATCTTGACCAAGGTCATAGATGAGGTCGACGATGGAGCGAGTTAATCCAGAAAACGCCTATAAGGCACTGGTACTCCCACGCACCGACGGAACACAGCAAACTGTTTGGCGTCGGACTTTGGTAGGAGGGTGGTCGCGAACCAGACGGCCCTTTACAGAGCCTAAATAAACATTGGTATATGCAATTTTCGGGGATTCCCAGAAATTGCATATACCAATGTTTACGTAAGAATGAAGGGAGGGGGTAACAGCTTTGCTTACTTTTGCTGACAAGGGGGAGGGGGTGTAAATAATTGTAATAGATCTGCTTACGTAATACTTGAACGTAGTGTAGGACGCCCCCCAGCCAGATGATCAGATGACCTAAAGAAGATAGCGGGTAGTGGCTGGATGAAAACAGCAGAGGATCGTGCAAAGTGGCGAACCTTGGGGGAGGCCTATGTTCAGCAGCGGACTGCAATAGGCTGATATGATGATGATGAATACTTGAACGGCCCCTTACTTGGAATGTGTTATTCTGATTAAAAAGCCTTATAATGTGGTGTTACCTTGTGTCTTGATGGCGGCCTGTGCGAGCGCGGGCGCGGGCGCGGGCGCGGCGGGCACGAGCGGCGGCGTGCACGTGACCACGGCCACCGCGCCCCCCCCGCCGCCGCCCGACGGCGACGCGCGCAGCTTGCTCACCATCTGCTGCAGGCTCGGGCCTAGGTACCCGAACTCGCGTCTGTTCACCAAACGTTACACTTGAATGTTAGAATACAGTAGCTTAGAAAACGTGTTGCTGGCCTGAAGTCATTCCAGCAGCGCCCCTAACTTTTTTAAACATCTCCAAAAATACCTACTTTTTCCATCTACTACCACTTTTTCCTAAACTGCAAAACTGATGAGTAAATGAATATCTAGACAGCTCTTCGATATTTACTATAAATATAGAGTTCTAGCCGTGGCGCAGCTGAACTGACGTCAGGCCAGCAGCCCCCAAACTTTGTCATTTATCTCGAAAACCACCTATCCTGGCATATTTCTCAGCAATTTTTCACAGGATGAAAAATGTATGACTATAAGATACAATAATCCATTCCAAAGTCAGTGATGGTGGCGGTGCCAGAATTATGGAAACATATAATTTTAGTTCTTAAAATACTCATGTTTTTATGCCTGACCACCTGGCGATTTCGATAGATCGCAAATTCGTTATTCACTACTTCTACACTATATTCCAAACTGTGGTGCAATAAAGTACATACATGAAATTACATGTAGCAACCTACTTGTCCAGCGCCAATCGATTGTGAATAAAGGTTGTTTAGTCGGGCAGATTTAGCCGATCACAGTGCTAAACTCTGCGAAATTGTAACCAGCAATTAAAAATGTTTTTTCTATAGATCTTTGCGTTAGTATAAACAATATTCATTTTGTACAGCTTTAGAGTTGCAGCACGGCTGTCAAAAAAAAATCAAAAACTGTCAAAACAGGTTTTTTGCGATTTACCGGTAAACTACGCGTCTGGCCGTAAAAAGTGTTATGTAACAAAAAACCGCAACAAAAAGACAAACAAAATGAAGTTTAGTAGTTTTTGCACAATCCGCAAAAAACCGTGCTTTTTGGCCATTTTTTCGAAATTCAACAACTCCCGTTTTCAGATTTTGCTGCGGTTTGCAAAATGCGATCGAGCTAAAATTAATATCTACCTTCAGTCCAAGTTTCAGTTCTTTATATAGTATATAACGAGAGTTATTGAATTTCGAAAAAATGGCCAAAAAACGAGATTTTTTGCGGATTGCGCAAAAACTACCAAACCGATCGGGACTCAACAAAACTAATTTTGTTTGTCTTTTATTGCGGTTTTTTGTTAAAACCTGTTTTGACAGTTTTGGAAATTTTTTTTACAGCCGCGCTGCAACTCTAAAGTTGTACAAAATGAATATGTTTAAACTAACGCAAAGATCTATAGAAAATTTCCTTGACGCAAAACCTAACTCTGCCTGACTAGTTGTTAGATGATTACGATGCATAAATGTGCTTAATTTTAAAAAATCAGTGACAATAGTATGTTTGCGGTGATAATCATTGCTAACCGCTTGACATCCGATACAGGCATTATTTATAAATAAAGGAAAATATATGGGTTAAGGGTGGTTCACGTATCTAATTAGTTACGTCAGTGCTTGAAAAGCAAAGAAGGTGAGAAGGTGTTTGCAGTTGCAGACTCGAAAAAGAGATATATTCAAAAGTCAATTTGGTTTTACCATATATTTAAGACAAACTTTGGAGTTGTTATAATATGTATTTTTTTTAAGACGCACATTTTCAGTGTCTCATTCACTAGCCAAACATTACTGACCTGCCTAAAGACATGTTAACTCTCGCGGAAACTTATAAAAGGCTAGGTTTCCATTTATTTTAATAAATTATCGTTATTATTAGCTTTAAGTTTTCCTAAGAAAGTATAATCTATATATATAAAAGAAAGTCGTGTTTGTTACAACACTTATAACTCGAGAACGGCTGGACCGATTTGCATGGTTTTTGATTTGTTGTATTTCTCTCCGTCCCGAATAACAGAATAACTATTAAAAACATTGGAAAATTGACGGGGAAATTCCCACGGGAACGAAGTCCCGGGCGAAAAGCTAGTAAGATATATATGTATTGTATATAAAAATGAATTGCTGTTCGTTAGTCTGGTTAAAACTCGAGAACGGCTGAACCGATTTGGGTAATTTTAGTCTTGAAATACCTATTCGTGAAAGTACAGAGAAGGTTTAAAAGGTGAGAAAAAAAGAAAAAAAAATGAGGCTTTACGAAGTTCGCCGGGTCAGCTAGTAAGATATATAGGTAAAACTCACTTGTAATCTTCGGGTAGGTCTGGCGGTTGCCTTATTTGCCGGACGACGGGAGCCAGTACTTTAAGAAGTTGGTGCTTGAGGTTGCCGGCCGCGAGCCGGTCGGCGCCACCGATGCCGTTCAGCGCGCCTTCCAAACGCTCGCCCAGCCATCGCACGCGCGGAAGTATAAACACCTGTACGGAGAATGGTAGGAATAATGATAGGCCATTGTCCGCTAAACAGGCACGTGTTTAACATGGGAATCGCATGTTATGATAGAATGCCACAGCGTAGAAGCACAACGGGCACAGATCCTGCATAACTCGGGAGCTCTAGCAGAGGCATGCAGGAACGCAAGAAATCTTGCGTGATTCTGGGAGGACATTGGCTGACTGGAATAGCTAGCCCAAAAAATATCACGCACAATGGCCCAATCGAGAGGCTAAGTCTACGTAGAAGCAAAATACGGTTTTCGGGGAATTGGGAACACTGCTGAAGAATTTCCTGTTTCCACGGGCAACCGAGACGCAAAGTAGTGAAAACTGAAATTTTACGTTTAGATTATTTTCCAATTCTGACAAATTTCTACAGGAACGAAGTTCCTAAAAAAAATGGTGCACACTCAAAGGCCCACACTGAAGTATCCCTCTTATGCTGGATCTTTAGCGACATACAAATTATACAAATGCGCAGCCATCGGGAAACGACCTTGGAACTTTCGATTATAATTGACTGATTTTGCGAGGCAAATGAATGGCAGAGCTCAATTTAGGTTGCTTTAAACTTGTTACCATAATTCTCCTTCAAGTAGGTTTGTTTATAACGTGATAATGTGTTGATGCAGATGATCTGTTCTACCTCTTTTTTATATATTTACCACGAGGATTACGTAGCTGGTTATACGATTACCAAACCCGTTGTTTCAATATAAGTTTAGTACATAAGCTTCATCGTATAACCGTTTGTAATCCCAAATAAAATAAAATTAAAAATGTACCTTTAATTAATGTTATACCGTTTTAATCATTAACAGCAGATTTTAAGACTTATCAAAATGACTTTTGCATAAGATAAAAAATTGTGCTAATCAAAGGTACATTGAAGTTTAACAAACTACCTTCCATGGCAATCATCAGAAAGAATCAAATTAATTTGTAATCTAACAAAAAAAATACAAACCTTTACAACTTCCGGACCCAGTTCAGCCAATCCCTGCACAGCACCGTAAAGTGAGGCGAGTGGCGTTTTTTCAGATTCCTTCATGGAAGCCATGGACGGCCCCACGCCATTCTCATTGTTAGTTTGTGACGGGCATTGCAAGGCTTTCGCGAACAATCTGTGATAATTAGTCATAGTTAACAACTAAATGATCACCCGCCTGTCTAGCGGGCATCCCTTCTATAGATAGATATAAGAACTAAATAATATTTTTTTGAACTATTCGATAGTTACTGCTGCCTTACTGCTGTCCTACCCTAAGGTTGCCTGGAAGAAATTGCTACCTAGCAATAAGGCCGCCTTGTTGTACACTATGTTTTATGTTCTGTTAATTGTATTGTATGTCTTTGTGTGCAAATAAAGTATATTGTATTGTATTGTATTGTATTGTTAAAGGCAAACATTCTGTGTTGAGTAGTCAGGTCATTGCTTTTCCCTTTTGCTCATTATATGAGCTGGATGTCTTTCACTGTTGGATGGGATATAGACCTTTCCCAAGGATTCCCTCCATATTGAAAAGTCTTGTACTACTATTTCTTTTCCAGCGCGGCGCATCCGCGGCCCTTGTTTTTTCCTCCCTATCTCTTAGGCCCCCTTCCCTACATAAATTCATAAGGTTTTCTAACAGTAGGTGAATTTTTCTTATTGACTATTTACCTAGTAACTCTGGTCTGCAAGTTATTAGTAGAAGTATTAAAAGTCTTGCAGATTTGGGCCATGAGTCTGGCAGCAAAGTCCCTTAGGGCCCAATGGTTGTCCATCTCTGGTCGTAAACACAGCTGTCGTGACACTATACATGTAGATACCGAAGGGATCAGCTCATGTAACTGGTGACAAAATGCTCAGAATCTGTATAATGTTAAATAACTTATTTATAATTGTATGGAGGTCATAGATTTGTAGATATTGGATATACATAGATACATATATATTTGAATTAAAAAAATATATTAAAATATAATAATATAAAATATTTAAAAAACCATACTGCGGCTAGGTGCACTGCTGGATTTTCTTAGCCATACAGGTTTGAATTTCTTTTTAGTTTGAAATGGAATGTGACGACAAAAACTTACTGCTCGTTATCATGCTAAGAAACATACGTAATAAAAAAGAAATTAAAATTCTTTACTTACATATTTTTCCAAATAAAGTGATTGATTATCCAGCAGGGCTTTTACCATACGCATCAGGTAGATGAGCAGTGCCAGGTTATTCTGTACAACATTAACTTTGACACCTTCAGAGATAAATGTGCACATTCTCGGTAACATTTCATGTAAACCAGGATCACAGGCCAGAGATTGGAGAGCTTCCTGAAAAAAAATTGTGCTGTATATTTTATAATTGTTACAGAGTACACAAGAGATTGTTAAATGAGTAATATAATTTCTAGCCAGTTGACTTTTTGATTTAATCTTTAATCTAGAGTTTTTTCCTGTGTGCTAGTTTTTAACCCTCGTCCATTATTCCACGTAGCCTATGCATACTCTGCTGTCATGACTTACAGTTTCAATCACAATAATCACAATCTTACTTATTTAGTTAAAAATTTTATTTATATTCCCTAACAAAATATTGTATACTTTCCAGGACTGGAGCATTATTGTTTCTAATTGTTAAGGAGAAATTAAAATATATATATATTTTTTAAGTGGAATGTAAAAATAAAAACTTACTGCTCGTCGTCCTTCATCACTCCCGACACAAGCCTCAGTGATCTCTTTATAATACAGCTGTTGTTCCACACTCAGCTCATGGGTGGCTAATTGTTTCACATGAACTGATTCTGATGCTTTTAACCTTGCCGCTTTGCCACACATTGGTTTACCTAAAAAAATAAAGATTAGAAAAAGTTTACAAACAGCTTAATTATTCAGGAACTTTTGCATTTGTCTTCGGAATAATTCCAACTAAACTTAAAATTTGTGTGCATGTACCTTTTAACTTCCTGAATAACTTCTGAAAATTTCCAAGAGTCCAGGAGTGGGCATAACTTTTAATAGCTAAAAAACGGTGAAAAAAATGATACTTTTTCGGTTTTTTGCTAATATCTTCGTTCCTGTTTATCCTACCACTATGAGGTGTCCTAATAAAAGAAAGAATGAAAAATTCTCTACAAAATAGCTTATGAAAGTTTATCGATGAGATCAGTTATTTCCATGGAAAAAGGTGGGAAACATTGGATTGAGTTTCAATATGTCACGTTACAGAATCACGCCTCTGATTTCTTATTTTTGACCTCAACAACCTTATAATTCTTTATTTATACACATTAACACAGTCTATGGATATTGCACGATTTTTCATAAGAGGCCTGTTTGAGAAGCTATAATAGCATACTCGAGATACATGGAAGGCTATAATTTTCAGATGAGCAAGTGCTTAACTTGAATTTTCAATTCTAGTCAATAAATTTAGTTTTACTTGAAATTTGTGAAAACGTGACGGAAACGAAAACGAAAATCCACTTTTTGCCTGCTTTTTGTATGAAAATGGTCGAGTTTTTTTTTCATTTTCGTCACGTTTTCAGAAATTTCAAGTAAAACAAAATTTATTGACTAGAATTGAAAATTCAGGTTTAGCACTTACTCATCTGAAAATTATAGCCCTCCATGTATCTCGAGTATGCTTTTATAGCTTCTCAAACAGACCTCTTTTGTATGAAAAATCGTGCAATATCCCTAGACCGTGTTGATGTGTGTATTAGGCAATTTGTGATAAATATTATAAATGCGAAAGTTTGTGAGGATGTATGGATTTATGGAGATGGATGGATGTTTGTTACTCTTTCACGCTCAAACGGCTGGACCGATTTTGATAAAATTTGGTATGGAGGTGTTGCTACCCTGGATTAACAGCTATATATAATTTTTCCTAAATTCATACGGAAACGAAGTCTCGGGCGTAAAGTTACTTTATTAATTCTATATAGTTTTTAGGACAGTATATTTAATGTTTTGAAATAACCTTTTTACTGTTTTCTGCTGTTTTGTTGTTTTTTGGGGTGATCATGATAATGCACTAAAACATCTATGTTAAAGTTTACCGGAGTTTCAATGCTCGATTACGTAAAAACTATTACTGTTATCAATAAACTTTGTATCACTTTTTTTTTGAAAATTTTCCATTTTTTATTTTATTAATATACCTCATAGATCGACAGTAACGAATATATAGGCAAAAAACCGAAAAAAGGTAACTCTTATCACCATTTTTTGGCTGTCAAAAGTTATGCCCACCCCTGAGCTCTTGGGAATTTCTAGAGGTTATTTGGGATACTTAAAGGTACATGACTACAAATTTTCAGCTTGGTTGGAATTTTTCTGTAGATTTGGCAATTGTTTTTCTAAAGTTCCTGGATCATAAGTATATTGGCTAAAGTTTAGATTTTTGAGAAAGCGAAATTATTTTAAGGGATTTCTGAATTTACCTGCAGCATCCTTGTTTGCAGGCTTACTCAATTTGCTTATGGGATCAACAGATTCGAGTTTCTGTGCCTCTTTAGACAAAGGCGGAGGGTTTTCAGGCACAGTCGGCTGCACTCCATCTACACTTAGCCAGTGCGCTCTCATGGACACATCAAGTGGCACCTTTGGCGGTGGTGCTGACAGTATTTCAGACAAATCAACTTCTTTTTCTTCAATGAAATGAAGTTCCCTGCCCCCACCAGATGCGAATCTAAACGGTAGCGAATCGGGCTGTATGAAACCATACTGAGGCTGGAACAAGAACATGTTATTGTCTAGGTTGAATATTATAAAAATTATAACCTATGGGAGAACAACCTTAGATGCTTCTAGTACCTCAATGTTTTTAAGTTTAAGAGTATGATCTATGTCAGTTATAGAGAGTTTTTGTCTCTTAGCATGGTGCATGAACTTCATAGCATCCTGGACCAAAACTTTCAGGCGGTAGGTCACGTCATCAGCAAGTTCTTTCGCTGCATCATCACCAAGATTCGCTATCCCGAGACTCTCGGCTATAACTTTCATGGAATCTACTGAAAGTAATGATCCATACGAAAATTCCGAATCGCCCATTCTGAATGCTACACTGAATCTTAGATTATTTTTTTTGTCATAAATTGTTATCTAAATTATTTTTGTTTTCAGCATTATTTCATTAGATCGTAAATTATAGGCAAATTCAACAAAAAGACGAAAATCCGTGAAAATCACACAACACAACACGAAAGAGTTTTTTTTTTGCAAGTAGTATGGCCTGGAGACGCGCAAGAGCGAATCACAAATTATGCACAAATTAATGTGACGTCACGATTGAGCGATTGACAGCGTTGTCTAAAATGATTTTTTCTTTTTTGCTTGGATTCTTAATTTTTGCCAACTTCAGAATTCAAATTAATTTTTCAACGGTCACTATTCTATCCAAGTATAATATTCAAAGCGAAAATTTAAAAAATAAAATAATTTTTAATTACTCTGGCGACGACGTTTTATTTGGTTTCCCATTTTTCTTTTCATCTGGAAAGAACTACAATGATATTGAAAAAAAAATAATTGAGCTAACTCAGTGAGTCACATACTAACCAAATACTAACTCACGTCACTATCTAGCAACTGGCAACTTAAAAAAAAACAAACGGAAGGCGAGGGAGAATTTATGATGACGGCAAATTTTACTGATCATTTTTTACCCCACGCTAATTCTTGATTGATTTTGTTATTAGTTGTGGTCAAAAACACAAGTAGTGAAGTGATTTGTTGTGAAAATGTATAGAAGTAAAAAAGAAGTCGACAAGCACGTGGAAAACTTGATATCGAAATTGTCGGTAAAAGAGGTAAGTCGGTAGAAATTTAACGCATGGGGCTGATTTATTTCAAGGATTCTGACCTATTTTATGAGGATATGTATAATTTTCAGTTTAAAACGAGAGCTCACTCTGTTGCGCGGTTGTATTTTGAAGTGGGGGACTACGCTAGCTGCCAGAGATATGTTGAGCAATATCTTACTCAGAAAGACAACAATGCGGCGGCTCATCAGTTACTCGGGCAAGCCTTGCAGAAGCTGGGCCACAAAGAAAAAGCTCTCGAGCAATACAAAATGTCATTGGATATAGACCCAACTCAAACCAGTATAATTTTGGAAAGTGAGTTTAACATTTGTATTGTTCTTGATTAGGTTACTAACCCTTTACAAAAAATTGAAATAATTTTCCACGTCAAAAACGTAAGAGTCACCCAAAAAGACAATTTTTTCGAGAGTTTCCCTCAATTTCTTCAGGATTCCACCATCAGATCCTGGTTTCCTTACCATGGGACTACCCTTGGGAAACTCTCTTTCCAACAAAAAAAGAATAATCAAAATCGGTTTTTATACAACGAAGTTATCCGTGGACATACTTAAAAAAAAAAAACGGTTGAATTGAGAAACCTCCTCCTTTTTTGAAGTCGGTTAAAAAATGAGAAAATATAGGATTTTTATTTGCAGTCACATTATTTTTCTAGAATTCACTTAATTCAGTGGCACCGTTTTCAAGTGAAAGAAGGACAAACAAAAATAAACCACGATGGTATTAAAAAGATTCTGTAATATTGACTTTCCACAACAAACCGTGGGTGGGCATTAGAAATTCGGATCCTGAATTTGGGGTTAAAAAGTGGTTAGGGGGCAGGGGGGAGGGAGGGGGAACCCCCCCCTGCCACTCCCCCCCGCGGAGATTCTTAGTTTTTTTTTTATGAATTTTTAAAAATTGAGGTGGGCATTAGAAATTCGGATGCATTTGAAATTCGGATCCCGAATTAGGGGTTGGGGGGGAGGGGGTCGGGGAACCCCCCCTGCCACTCCTCCCCCGCGGAGATTATATCGGGGCAGTTAGAACTGCGACCCCCAACGCACGAGCCGAGCGAGCGAAGCGAGCGTGCCGCGGCAGCGGCCGGCGAAGTGCCAGAAAAGACTTTGGTTGCGTTAAACGGTAAGCACAACAACATAACCTCAATTTTTAAAAATTCATAAAAAAAAATAAGAATCTCCGCGGGGGGGGAGTGGCAGGGGGGGGTTCCCCCCCATCCCCCCTGCCCCCCAACAACTTTTTAACCCCAAATTCAGGATCCGAATTTCTAATGCAACCCCCAAACCGTGAAATCGGTGGCCTGTATCACTATCTAACTCTTGAGTGATGTGTATTGCTGTTTTAATACTGCAGTTTTTATTGGTGTTCAAACAAATTTATATTGCAGAAAGAAGTAACTTTTTCATTTTAATTTATAAACCATTCAAGTTGATGGTATAAATTCTGTGTTTAAGTTTTTTGTATGCTGTCCCTTACACACTCGCAACATTAGATAATTGCAACATTCAATGTATTTCTTTTTTTTTAGTCTGTGAACTTCTTGCTGATGATGAAGTAGCCATTGACCCTGGACGTGCCAAGTACTGGTGTGAAAAAGCTGAAGCAACATTCCCCAGACACCCAGTAACATTTCGCCTCCGAGAGAGATTGGTCACATTATCTAACCCTGACCCAGCGGCACTTGTTAAACTCCTTACTGCAGAATTGGCAATTAGACCTAAAGATGTAACTCTCCACTCTCGTTTGCTGAAACATTACCTAGAAACCAACCAACTCAAAGAGGCATTTGATCACAGTTGTAATGTGGAATTCCGGGATCAGCCCTTTTTAAACAATTTTACCTGGTATGAAATTCTCACTGATCTTTTTAAACACATTGGACTCAAAAACAATGAATGGCTTTATCAACTACTCCTATTAACTGTCAAAGAACGTATTTGTTTTTTGAGTCTTACAGAAATACCAACTGGTACATCTAAAAGCCTAACCGAATCTACAGAACTTCTCCATGCTTATGACCAGGCCATTGAGACAGTGGCCAAAACAGGGGCTCCTTCTAGCTTTGGAGAATTTCATGCTGCCCTTTTACAACATCATCGTGGCCAGTTTGCTTTTCATGCAGCCACCCTGCTACTTAAGAAAGCAAAAAAAGATCAACTAAGTTGGAGGGATGCCACCAGAACAGCTGCACCATTAATGCTGATTGCTTGGCAAACTGTTCCTCTTGACTTAAAAGTTAATTGGCTTTCACATGCACCTGATAGGCAAAATGTAGCTGTTCGCCGCTGGTACATTGATGGAAATTATAGATGCTCCCAAGCAGGCAACTATCTTTTGACGAACATCCAAGATAAAAGTCAATCATTGCTAGACAGAATTTCACAGACCTGTTCTGGTTCTCACTGGAAAGACAAGATTTATGAGAAACTGTTCACCAGCAGGGACCATTTGGCAAAGATTAAAACGTCGCATCTTGTATCCAATGCATACGGTACACCAGTTCTCAGATTACCAAGAAGAATAGAAGTAGAAGCTTATGATGTAGATGCTCAAAAAGAGTATCCTAATTCATTGCACCACTTTGTATGGACATTACTTAACTACAAAAACTATTCACATTTTAAATGCACTCTATTTGACATGCTTACACCAACTGCAACCAATTTTGGTCCTGAAACTCTAAATAAATTAGATGTCTATGCCTTCCTCTATTTCACTACTTTAACATCTCGTCAACAAAAAAAAAGTGAAGGATCTTATTTTGTTTCTGACAAACCCATTGTTCTTCCAGCGAATATTACCGATTTGCTTCCTTCCTTACCTCAGATGAAATGGTGGGACTGCGCTTATAAATTCAGTCAAAATGAGTTGGGGTCGGAACTCACTGATATAAGAACAACTCTAAGTCGTGGAATAGAGGTTGTACGATGCATTGATAACCATGGCTTGGATCCTGAGCTTCTATGCATTACTGGAAGCATTTTTAGTGAACGCGCAAAACTTACGACATCGGTTGATGAAAAGAATAAGCTAGAAATCAGAGCAGGGTTGTACTATTCCTCAGCTTTGCCACTTTTGGAAAAATTGAAGAGCAAGATTGTTATTAAAATACCTGAGAAAAGGCTGTTTGATTACATGCACAAAGAGCTGTCTAACAAGGAACTAAATTCTTATATTGAAGAAAGTAAATTGTATGTTGCAGTCAATCATCTCAATGACTGTGAATATGATAAAGTTATAGACTTGCTTTCAACATTGAAATCCCCCCAAGCATACTATTATCTTAGCCAAACCTACAAAAAAATCGCACTAGAGGAAAGTAATGTATCCAGAGACAGTTCTGTTGAAACTAAAAACAAAATTGTTACTTTAATGTTGAAGGCAAAAAATTATGCATATAAGGCATTAGATAAAGTTAAAGACACAGAACTTAATAAGAATCACCCTCTGTACTCTGAAATTCAACAGCAAGTAGAGGATGTAGAGACACAGATAAATAAAATGGATCCAGATTTCTCAGGAATCGACATTGACGGAAAATATTCATCTGATGAGAATATATCTTCAACAGGCAGCGAACATCTTCCGTTGAGGAGCAATCATCAATCAATGCGTGCTTCAAGCTTCCAAATATCAACACCTAAGCAATCTAACTCCAATACTACCAACTACCGAACTGCAATTGATTCAAACATGCTGGAATCAACAAGAGTGGATCCTTTGTTTCTTGAGAAGATTGAAAATCAAATAAAAACTGTTCAGAAAAAATTTGCTGATGATTTCATGGAACAAACCAAGACTTGGTTTGAAGAAAATCGACGAATGGGAAATCAAATTATGACCACTATTCAAAATGACATCCAAAATACCACTGATCAATTTAAACTTCTTAAAATATCTGTTGATCAAGTCAAAAGTCAAATCGACGAATGTAGAAATGAATGTAAAGATGTAGGAGATTTAAAGAAGCAATTTGCCGAGTTAAAGAAAGAAGTAAACAAATTGAAGAAAAATTCTGAACAAGGCGAAAGTGATTTGTATCACCTCGAGGAAGACTATAGGACTAACGAAGCTTCATCAAACTTTGCTTCGCAGCTGCCTTTTCAAACTCCTCCAGTCATGCCTCCATTTAATTCAAGACTTTTGCCACCATTCCCAGTTCCGCCAAATCCCTATCATTTATACAGTCAGAGTTTATACAATTTATACAGTCAATATAACCAATTTGCTCAGCCCCCTCAAGTACCTGGAGCGCCGCCTCTTTTTGATCCAACTAAACTAAACTATTCTGGTATGTATCCAACTCCGGATCAAATGTATCTCGACATTGCTCATCTTGTACCACCAAACTTACAAGCTGCGTCGTCTGTCCCACCCGCTCCTACAATGCCCGTAGTACCATCCACATCAAGTGGGCCTATAGTTTCTGTACCATCAGCTGTATCTGTTTCTATTTCAAAGTCATCTTCAACTTCAAAATCTCCATCGGCAGTAGAGTCGAAAGAAATGACAAAGGCTTTACCAGTCAATGTGGTAATTACATCTTCTGATCCTCTACCCACTGGAGTTGCAACACCTTCTCCTGTTTTGAGTGTAATAATTCCTCCAAAACATATTAAAGGCACACCTCATAACTATCAAATAGCCATGCCATCTACCAGTGAAACCAATGTACTTTCTCCTCCTGTGTTTAGCTTCCCTGGCGGTAATAAACCTGCTCCTGTAAGCAGTGGAAGCTCAGTTATTAATTGGAGTAAATCTAATATATTCCAAACGTCCCAATCAGGCTCTGCTAATAATTCTGCATTTAGTGATACATTTGGCAAGAGTGTAGTTGATGGTTCATTCACTGGTGCTTCACCGAATACTAGTCTGAATAAGTCAAGGACACTATCTGAGAGAAGTAATACATCTATTGAAAATTACGATCCCTGTCCCGACTTCAAACCAATAATTCCTTTACCTGCTGAAGTAAAAGTTACTACTGGTGAAGAAGACGAAGCTACAATTTTCTCAGCCCGAGCCAAACTTTTCCGATTTGTTGATAAGGAATGGAAAGAGAGAGGGATTGGAGAAATGAAATTGCTTAAACATAAAATAACTGGTAAAGTGCGAGTGTTGATGAGAAGAGAACAAATCCATAAAATATGTGCGAATCATATTATTACTCAAGATATGGAAATCAAACCGATGAAGAATGAACTAAAGGCTTACTTTTGGGTAGCTAACGATTTCGCAGATGAAACTGTAGTACTTGAAAAGTTTTGTGTCAGATTTAAAACCGCTGATATAGCTCGAAACTTCTATGAAACTTTTGAAAAAGCTAGGCTGGAAGCTTGCAATGCTACTACTCCTAAAAAGGATGACAAAGTTGTAAACAATAATAGGCAAAAACCAGATTGGTCAATCGAGACAGCTACGGTTCAGTTAAAGAATACCAATGTTCCTACAGTCTCGCCACAAAATAAAACACAGTTTGGCGGATTTACATTTAGCAGCACACCAACTTTAAAAAAAGTTGAAGATGCTAAAACCGATGCTCCACCAGAACCTATAACCACGAAAGTGAATGTTTTTAGTACCTTGAACTTTAAGACTACCACTAGCTCTCCATTTAGTAATCTGTTTACTTCTAGTCCAATGACAAATACCAGTAGCCCATTAACAACCAATACCAGTGTAGAACAGAAACAAGATACTCCAAAAAAGTTAAATACCTCTGACGTTGTGGAAGATTATGAACCTAACGTAGAATTTAAACCCGTCATTCCATTACCGGCTCTGGTAGATCAAAAGACTGGTGAAGAAAATGAGATTGTTTTATTTGAACACCGCGCTAAACTATTGCGATTTGACGCAGCTTCCAAAGAGTGGAAAGAGCGTGGTTTAGGTAATATAAAACTGCTAGTACACAAAGAAAATGTTCAAAAAGTGCGCCTTTTGATGAGACGCGAGCAAATTATGAAAGTATGTTGTAATCATGCAGTTACGAAAGAAATGACATTCCAGAAGATGCCAAATATGGATCAAGCCGTAACTTGGTGTGCCAAAGACTTTTCTGAAGGGGAATTGACGGCAGAGACTTTCTGCTTGCGTTTTAAAACGGTTCAGATATGCGACTTATTTATGGATGCTTTAAAAGAGGCTCAGTCTAAAATGACAGATAAGTCTAAGGCCGCAAAAGAAGAGCAAAATGCTGCAAAACAGATTGGCCACGTCCAAATCGGTTTTGGGGAGAAGTTCAAACCTAAGGCAGGATCATGGCATTGTGATACATGCTATACTAATAATTTGGATAGTTTTGCTAAATGCGCTTGCTGCGAACAACCAAGGCCCAAGACTGAAGGAAATGAAAAAAACAGTGAAACACCAGGTGTTACTAGTCAAACTGGCTGGGGTGATAAATTTAAACCCAAATCAGGAAGTTGGGAATGCAAAGAATGTTTAATTCGGAATGAATCTATCATTGATTATTGCTCCGCATGTAATAACCCTAAAGATCTAAATATGCCTAAGAAGGAAAACATATTCGCAGTACCTGATGGCACACCAAAATTCAACTTTGGAATTCCCTCTCAAACGGAACATACCCGAACTCCTACAATTACTTCAAATGTTGCCAGCACAACTGTTACATCTGGATGGGGAGATAAATTTAAACCCAAATCAGGAAGTTGGGAATGCAAAGAATGTTTAATTCGGAATGAATCCAACATTGATTATTGCTCCGCATGTAATAATCCTAAAGATCCAAATATGCCTAAGAAGGAAAACATATTAGCAGTACCTGCTGGCACACCAAAATTCAACTTCGGAATTCCCTCTCAAACGGAACATAACCGAACTCCTACAATTACTTCAAATGTTGCCAGCACAGCTTTTACATCTGGATGGGGAGATAAATTCAAACCCAAAGAAGGTAGTTGGGAATGTAAACAGTGTTTTGTTAGAAATGAAGACAATGACAAGTGCAGTGCCTGTACTAGTCCTCGAGATCCTAATGCTATTAATAGTCAAGGCAAGTCTTTATTTGTCAATGTATCTTCTGGGCCTAAATTCACATTTGGTAACCCAAAAACCACAGATGCTGACAATAAACCAAAAGTAGAAACATCTATTTTTGATGGCACAGGTGCCCATAAATTCAATTTTGGAATTCCATCTAACGCTCAAGAAAATGCGTCAAGCGTATTAACTTTTGGTGATCTAACACCTAACGTTTTTGGAGCTCCCAAAGCCTCTTTAGAAAATGATTCGGCTCTAAATCTCTCTAAACAGAATATTGAGGCTAAGAACAAAGAAGCTACACCAGTGAAATCAGCCTTATTGCCGACACCACAAACAGGAAGAACTCCTTTCGGTGTTAAAGAAGCACATAATACATTTGACTTTGTATTTAAACCTAAAACATCACCAAAGGGCAAAAGCCCTGCAAAGTCTCCAAAAGCCGAAGGTGAAGAGAGTGATGGCAATGAATATGTTTCTGATGATGAAGGACATCATATCCACTTCAATCCAGTTATACCATTGCCCGATAAGGTAAGTGTCAAAAGCAAATATTTTTTTGTCATAATTGTTTTACGAAGTTATATTATTTATATTAGTGTCTTTAATTTAATCTATGTTTTTAGATTGACGTTGTAACAGGTGAAGAAGACGAAATTGAACTATATGGTCACAGAGCAAAACTGTTTCGATTTACATCAGGGGAATGGAAAGAACGAGGAATTGGCATTGTCAAAATCTTAAAACACAAAAACACTGGAAAGCTAAGGTAAACAAATCAACAAAAAACTAATCAAAAAACTTTTAAAACTGGTATATTGTTTTTTTTTTCAGTGTATGTGAATTATTATATTATGTAATTCAACTTTTATGTTGCAGAGTGGTGATGAGGCGCGAACAAGTACTAAAAATTTGTTTAAATCATGCACTCACTCCTGAAATTACTTATACGTCAAAAGATGATAAGACATGGTTATTCGCCGCCAACGATTACAGTGAAGGCGAATTAAGTTTGCAACAATTTTGCCTCAGATTTAAATCCAAGGAAATTGCAACAGAGTTTAAAGATGCTATCGAAAATGCTAGAACTGGCAAACCCACAGTTATGAAAGCCTCTGAGGCTTCCCACAAGGATGATGATAGCGATGACGTCGTGTTTGTTAGCGAAATACAAGCAACAGTGGAAGAGAAACAAAAAGCTAAGGAACTAATGTTACCTGAAAACTTTTTCAACTATAAGAACAAGGAACCTTGCAAAGGCTGCCGTGGTTGTAATGATGGTGAAGAAACTAAATCCGATACTACTTCACCGTCTCCAAGCGTACTTTCTGTAACAACGACATCGACGAACTCGTTCGCCACTCCATTAAAGTCAACTGTATCTTCTTTCCAAAGTCCAATGACTTCGTTCTACGGCACTCCCGCTAACTTTGATAAAACATCTGACACGTCGATTTTCCGCACACCATTGGGTTCACTTGGTTCAAACGATAATTCATCTCCTGCAACTTCTATTAATACAGTTTTTGAAAAAAACGCTACTACCAAAGAAAACTCATTTTCTGAAAAGAATATCTTTGGAGAAGTAAAGGCAACAAATATCTTTGGCAATCCTTCGAGTCAAAATAGCAGTATAAGTAGTTTCTTTAGTGCAGCTACAAATGCCGGAGGGGATTCAACAAATAAAAGTAGCATCTTGGCTGCACCTAAGCTTAGTACTTTAAACAAATCGGCTGGTGAAAACGGAAACCCTGATGTGAAGTCGGTATTTGGATTTTCATCACAACCTAAAACCATTGCTAGCGAGGCTCAATCTATCTTTGGAAATACGAATGCGGGGATTTCGTCGAATCAGTCTGTATTCGGCTTTTCATCTGAAAATAAAGCTAATGGCGACAAACCAGACGTGAAATCAATATTTGGGGGAAATACTCAAAAACCAATTAATTTGTTTAGTGGAGGACCACAAGGCAGTTTATTCGGTCCAGGAGCCTTGGGCAATGATCAAGACAAGCCTAGTACTGAAGGATTTGTAACCTTTGGTGCAAATGCTCAGCAAGGTTTTGGTGGTGGCAAATCTCTCTTTGTTTCAAAACAAGGAACATGGACATTTGGCGCAGACACTGAGCAGAAAAAGCCTGATGTGAAAGACAATGTCACTTCAAGTGACGAAAAACAGGAAGGAACGAATGTGGAAAAGGAAGTTCCGAAAGACACTCCTTTCAAAGTCGATAATGACTTGTCTTTTGCAGCATTGTCTTCTAATGTATCAAGCAGCTTTAGTAGTCAAAGTAAGCCTTCTTTATCCTCTTATGTATTCATACTAATACTTGGTGCGGGTACTAGATTAACTACATCAGATTTGCTTCTTCTTTTTTTCTTCAGAAAAACCTGATTTTAAATGGGAAGGAGCAGGTCAACAATTATTCACAAGTGCACAAAAGGCCGGAAAAGATGGTGATAAATCTAAAAACGATAGTAGTGCCGCTGATGAGTCGGGGGCCGGCGCAGATGAGGAATACGATCCTCATTATGAACCGATTGTTCCATTACCAGATAAAATCGTCGTCACCACAGGCGAAGAAGATGAGGTAATTTTATTACACTTAACCACAAAAATGCTAAATTTTTAAATAAGTAATCGTGTTATAGTAGTAAACTCTCATTATCTTTTCAGGAAAAACTGTTCGGCGAACGTTGCAAGCTGTACCGATATGATGACAAGTCTCGAGAGTGGAAGGAACGTGGCGTTGGTGAAATGAAAATTTTGCACCATCCAGAAAGGAAAACATATCGACTATTATTACGACGAGAGCAAGTATGTTCTTAATACCTACTAATATAATAAATGCGAAAGTAACTCTTGTCTATCTGTGGCGGAAAGCTAGTGTCTTTATAATTTTTATTTACGACATCTGTTTACAAAGATAGTATTATTTTCATTAATTAAAATTTTCAGGTTCATAAGGCAGTGCTAAACATGTTGATATTCATGGACCTTGAATTGCTCCCGATGAAGAACTCCGATCGAGCATGGACATGGGCCGGACGCAACTTTGCTGAGAACTCGACTGGAGAACAAGAGACCCTAGCAGTCCGGTTTAAGTCTGTTGAACTAGCAGCCGAATTTAAAGACAAAATGGTTGAATGCACCAGGGTTAGTTCAGTTCCATAAATTAATGACATCAAGCAGTTTCCATGTTCTATGAGCATTATTCTTATTTTTGACTTGACATAGCTTTAGTAGTAGAAGCATTTGTTTGTGCATAATAAATAATATTTTTGTATAGGTTTTTGCATTAATAACGTTTTCCATTTGCGTTTTATAGAAATTGCAGGTGGCGGCAGCACAAACTGTCAAAGAAGAAAAAGAATGTGGAGTGGCGATTACAGAGGCAGTAGCACCCCTTAGACTGCCAAAACATCTAGAGAGCAGCGCGAGAGTTGACACTGAGTTTTCTGTTAAAGTCCAGGAACAGACTCAAACAAACCCGATACTCCAATGTCCCGGGGTGTCCGTACAAACTGACGCACCGAACGGACAAATAGACAAAACGACGGAAGTATTGAAACAAGTGCATTTCCAAGATTATCAAGAGCATCACCATGACGATGATGACGGCGAAGATGAAGATTATGATAATTATGACCACAATGATGACTATGATGCTTATTATAATGAGGCAAGTGTATACGAATTTTAAAATACTACCTTTCTTTTCAAAGCTGTTTTTTACCACGTTATTTTTTTATCAGTATGCAAATTTAATGTACGTAAACTTTATGAAAATTTAACACACCCGTATTTTTTTTTTATATTATCGTTTTATATAAAAATTATAATCTAAATCGTCTGAAGCATGAAAATAAAACAAAATTTTGTATGGAAAAAAAATTACATCGTCCAATTATGTGCATGTTGTACGAGTGATCTTTTCAGAAAGTTGTTCCATTCTTTATGCAAAACTGGGAACTTATGCAAAACTTATTTAGCAAATAATTGCCGAAATATTATGGTGGTAGCGAAAAATTTGACGAACTTGAACTAAAAAAGTTTCAGTCAGTTTATTTGATCACTCAATCTGCTCGTGTGAAGAATACTTCATAACGTGTATCTCTGTATAATCTAAATATATAAAAGGAGAAACTGCCTGACTGACTGACTGACATATCAATGCACAGCCTAAACGGCTGAACGTAGGCACTTGAAATTTGGAAGGGACGTAGCTTAGAGGTGTACTAAGAAAGGAATTCCCGAAATTCCCACGGGAACAGGAATTAGCGGGAAAATCCTTTTGTATGAAAAATCTAAACCGCTTAAGTTAGACGCTTGAAATTTGGCTTGCAGGTACCTTAGTAAACTTAAAGCTTAGTTGCAACAGGATATTGAAAAATTCCCACGGGAACGGGAGTTAGCGGGAAAAAACTTTTGTATGTAAAAATCTAAATCACGTAAGATAGATGTTTTCAATCTGTGTACTCTGTACAAAAAAAAATTAACACGCAAACGAAGTTGCGGGCATCAACTAGTATTATTTTATTTTGATTTCCATTTGTAAATAATTAATTTGCCAAAATATCTAACCACAAAAGTTTTTTCTTTTATACGTTTCCACATCTACTATAACCATTTGTTTAGACCACTCAATTCGCATACGCGCGGTATGAGTGATCTTCAAAATCATAACCTTCGACAATTTTGGATGTAACCTCTTGTCTATCTACGAGGTTGGGTAAGGTAAACAGAGGACAAAAAAGACGGAGATCCCAGGGCCGCCAGACCTTACTTATTTTCTCATAAACCAAATGTGTTGGAAATAGTGGTGTTGTTAGTACGTACTAGTAATGTATGAATACCAGCTAACCTGGGCCGACGGCCAATTTTCATCTACCAGATTCTGAAGGTACTTCCAAAAATTACTCACTTGTCTTGAAGTCTGGCTGCCGATGTCTTATAGATTAGAATTAATTTAATATACAAATTAATGTTCACCACCGCCAGACACTCTCCGTTGGCTGTAATTTCTGCCAGACGCTTTGCAGTTCGCAAGTAAATTATGCGATTATACCTACAATCTGAGCCGTCATTTTTGTATATGATGCTCAGGGGACTATAACAATACTTTTTATAGCACCCAGACTTCAAGACAAGTGAGCAATTTTTGGAAGTACCTTTAGAACCTGGTAGCTGAAAATTGGCCGTCGGCCCAGGTTAGCTGGTATTCATACATTACTAATACGTACTAGCACTACTAATTCTCACACATTCGGTTTATGAGAAAATAAGTAAGGTCTGGTGGCCCTGGTATCTTGGTCTAAAATAAGGATCACTCACACGGCATATTGATTTAATTGATAACTTTGCTCATTAACCGATAACTTTTTTGCCACGATTATTGTTTGGCAAATTCACCCTAGTGTTTAATTATTGAATGCAACAATAATATTAGGTATTTATTTGGTCGAAGTTTATGATTTTGAAGATCACTCATACCGCGCGTATGTGGATTGAGGATCTAAACAAAATGTTATAGATGTGACGGAACGTATAAAAGAATAAAACTGTTGTGGTTAGATATTTTGGCAAATTCTTTACAAATTTTGTAACACAAAATAAAATAATATGATACAGTATAATCTGAGATACACGTTATGAAGTATTCTTCAGACGAGCCGATTGAGTGATCCAATAAACTGACTGTAACTTTTTTATTTCAAGTTCGTCAAATTTTTCGCTACCACCATAATATTTTGGCAATTATTTGCCTCCCAGTTTTGCGTAAAGATTGGTACAACTTTCTGAAAAGATCACTCTTACCACAACATGCACATGTCCAATTGACTTAAAACTTCATAACAACACAATTTGTGACACCCGTGTTTCTGCGTTTTACAAAATTCATCCTCTAAAACGCTAAAAAGAGGGGTATCAAAATATGAAAATTTTTACATTCTATCAACGTTACTGACACCGTAAGAAAAAATTGCGTACTGATTAAAAAGTCACCATGTATAGCTTTAAACTTAAAAATAGTTAAATTGAGAGAAAGTATGGTAGTAATAAAAATCGCTTCTAATTTATCTCACACAAATAATATTTTTTAGGACGAGGAAGAATCGGCGGCATACTTTGAGTGTATAGGGGAGGCGACTATCTCACAAGGAAACGTCCATTCGTCATGTGACAACGCGCACATCCAGGTTCTATTCGACCAGGAGGTGTACTCGCCTAAGATACTCGTTACTGACCACGACACTGGCGAGATTTTAGCTGATATGCTTATCCATACAGATACCGAGTTCCTGGTAAGTTCCTACATCGTAATTTGGTTTACAGATTCCCGCGCATGCCTTTTGCAAGATACACAAATTTTAGAAATAGGAAAACTTATGTCGATGCTCAGTCTTATTTTATCTGCCCCTTTTCTCCACAGGTTATCGTAATTTATTAAAATAAAAACGGAAGATAACACTTTTATTGATGAAGAACAATGTTTTTTTTACCACTCTGTCATGTAATTCTTTGTTCCCGTGGGAATTTTCCCCGTGGTTGTCCAAAAAATTATTTTATTCAAACCTGGTCGTGACTATTGGAAACACAAAAAAACCATTGATCAGGCTGTTTTAATTCAACTGTACCTACCCAAGGAACCCAAATGAAATACTCAAAAAACTTTTTGAGTTCTCATAAACTATCAGCCCATCATTTATTTGTTGGGAGAGGCTAAAATTAGCTTGATTTATCCATAGCTTGACAGGAATCGCTGCGTGAGTACGACGCGCGTTGTGATGTTACCTAGCGATAGATATTTTATTTTACTATATTAATTTGCAGATGGATGGCAATTCATGCTTTTGGTCGGGCATAGATTACACCAGTAATGATCCGGTGGACAAGACCGTCACTGTCTGCTTCCAGGACAACGACACCGCTTTACAGTTCTACGACAGCTGTGAGGTAAGCGAACCTTTCCAATTTGATCTTTCCAATCGATAAATAATCTTGAAAGCAATAACCTCTCAAAAACACGTTTACACGGTTTACATCAAACATTTTCATTAAAAACCTAATTCAGAAAGATCTTTGTTATTATTTAAATAAAGCAGTTTTCACAGCAATATATAATATTCCGTTTTTCGGGTCATTCGCTTCTATTCGGTCTTTATACGTTCTCTATTTTAGGATATCTCTTTCTGATATCGACATTTCAAACCAGTTTGGCTTATCTACAGTACCTAGGGCAAGGTATTTATGAAAAGAACGTATAGCCATTAGTCATAAATAAATCACGCGTGTTTATATGGTCTGTAAAAATTTTTTAAACAGTGCTCCCAAGGTACAACTATTGGTCTCTTTTTTTTCATAGAGTTTTGTATTACCAGAAGTGGTTTGCGCTAGTCTCACAAAAACATTTGTTTCTTTACAGACTAGCAAAAGCGCTACATATTCATCTACAGATCCAGAATCTTAAATAGTGAATTTATATAACAAATTAGTATTGTAATTTTCTTTTTAGCATATAGATTATTTTTCTTCATTTAGGTAGTAAGATTGTAGTATTTTTGAGAATTATGAAACATTCTAATTTATAAATCTGACAGAAACAGAACATTTCTAATTGTTTAGGGTCCCTTTTTGTTACCTGTTTTAGTATTTAGATCTCATCAACGTCATCTAAAGTTGCAATTTTTTTTTGTTATTGTGTTTATTTTACTGAATTATGGATATTCTTTCTACGAATATACTTGTTAATACTTACCTATAATTATTGATTACCTATGAATATTAAAATTTCGCCCAATCGGGATACCGGATGAAGATATTGTAAACGTGCTTATCCGTTAATTTAAATTGATCGTGCATGTAATGTACTTCATTGATGGTTGTTGGAACTTGGGTGTTTTCTATAACTTGCGATGGTACAGATGCGGTGGAAAGGTAACAATAACCATCGTGAATTTAATTTTATCAATGCCAAACAAAGAGATCTAACCATGTTTTAAAAAATTTTAATCATGAACATTACTTTGTATGACAAAGTTTAGAGTATTGTAATTTGATGTTCCTATTATAGTTGGTTAGGTCTTTTTGACTTTCAACATTATGTCATGGAGTTACGACTGACCCACTGGTCACTCGTGGCTTTATGTGACTAGTTAGATTAACCTAGTTTACTGAATTCATAAACGGCGGAATCATATTAATGTTGGACTGATAATGTTATTTTGGAGAAGTGTAGTCTTTAACTTTTTTTATTGGATATTGTTTTATGAATTTTGTAAACAACGGATAAAACTCTTAGAATTGAAATGAGAAAGGGAGTTGTTACCTGTTATTGTGATTTCTTTGAGCTGTTAATTTATAGAAATGTAATATAGGCAAAAGTGAATGTTTGAGATGGAGTATTTCCTTTTCTCGTTTGAATCGTGGTCTTCTAATTGCTAATTAATATGTTCAATCAAGTAATAAATGGCAATGAAAAACTGCATTTTGTATTTTTAATGTTTTTAATTTTAAAAGTGTGGCATCGTATTTGATATTTATTGATAACTAGCTTTCCGCCCGCAGCTCTGCCCGCGTGGTTATATCGTGCCCAACTGTGGGATAAAATGTAGCCTATCTCATTTCCTAGGCTCTAATCTATCTCTGTACCAAACATCAAAATCGGTTCAGTATTTTAGGCGTGAAATACGGACAGAGTTACTTTCGCATTTATAATATTATTAAGGATAATCTAATCTTCGTGCGTTTTTCGTCCACCAAACGAACGGTATTTAAAATATCACGTTTTGGCGTCGCATCCTTACGTGTAAAGGGCTTACAATTTTGTATGCCACTTTTGGAGATGACCGTGTTCATCTGGTGGCTACCATAGACGGTGATGTCGAATTTGATCGACCTTGGATCGACCACAAGCAAATACTCACATACCTACTACAAACATACTACATACTCAAAGACCGTGGTATTTAACTTATTTTTTCTATGTCTATGCAAAGACCGCAAGTCATACATCTACAATGGTTGCATTGCATAGACATAGAAATAAGTTATTTGTATTGGCTGAAGCAGAAGGTTTTGAACTCAGATTAATGGATTTCATTAATCTGAGGTTTTGAACGTGATCCACTCATCCAAATGCTTCAGAATTTGATTCACGTTTTTCTCTCTGATGAGAGTTTCTTAAGAAGATTTTTGCCGCTATATGCTGTCACATATTATATGTGATAGAGCCAGCGTCGTTTATTTTTATCTCGGGCTGCTGGTTTACCAGATATGAAGTGGGCCCTACGTAATCCTGTGGCCCATAAATAAATGTAAATATTTTCCAAAGTATTAGGTTTTTTGGGTTGATTTATAGCCGGAACCGATTTTTTTTATGAGTTACTGTAGATGTTAATGATAAAATTGGGGCTCCGTCAACCGGTTCATCTTATTTTCATTACTGAGAATCGCAGGCATTTGGTTGTGTGGCCCATACTTTTTTGCCAATAATTCTTGAACTATTGCGTCACAAATGATTTCAATATGCAAATATGAAGTCTTTTATCCATCACTGAACGAATCTCTCGGAGTTTTCATCCTAGGATTAAGGGCCACACATCCAAATGTACATGAAAGAATTCGATTGGACAATGGACCTAACACACTGACATAATTTTACTTATTTTTTCTATGACTATGACCTATGTACTGAAATATTATTGTGTCATCATTACATTTTTTTTTCATAGTCGATCACTGATTTACCTTTATAATTTCTGTTAATTTTTCAGTTTTCAATGTTCCTAAATACTACATATTATCCTTTAAAATTAATTCTTAAGATTAATTCGCGAGTATAACTAAGCGACAGGTAAATATTTGTAAAGAAATGCATGTATGCCCTACATGGGTTCCCGGTTTAGGTAAGTACTATAATTTGGAATTAGTATTTTATAATTTTGGTCAGAGAAAAAATACACATGCATACCTCAAGCCTATAATTCTTATTGGGTAAGGCAGAGCATCAGTGGTTCTAGAACCATTTGATGCCACATTTGACATAAGCTCAGAGCAAAATTACTGGAATAAACATAACTGAATTATACACATCAACGCGGTCTAGGGATATTGCACGATTTTTCATAGAAAAGAGGCCTGTTTGAGAAGCTATAAAGGCATACTCGAGATACATGGAGGGCTATAATTTTCCAAACAGCAAGTGCTAAACTTAAATTTTCTATTCTAGTCAATAAATTTTGTTTTACTTGAAATTTTTGAAAACGTGACGGAAACGAAAACGAAAATGCACTTTTTGCTTACTTTTTGTAGTTTTTTTTCATTTTCGTCACGTTTTCACAAATTTAAAGTAAAACTAAATTTATTGACTAGAATTGAAAATTCAGGTTTAGCACTTGCTCGTCTAAAAATTATAGCCCTCCATGTATGTGGAGTATGCTTTTATAGCTTCTCAAACAGACCTCTTTTGTATTAAAAATCGTGCAATATCCCTAGACCGCTTTGATGTGTGTATGTTAAACTGAAATGCAGGTCAGAGGGTCATGTTAGAGCATAACCTACTTACCTACCTACTAGTTGGTGATATCTGCAAAGAAGCTACGCAATTCGTGAAAAAACTTTTCGATTTTCCATTGAAAGTTTTATAAGTAGACCGCGCTACTAAACATGACCCTTTGACCCACTTTTTATATGTTAAGCTGAAAGTACTTAATTAAACTATGGTTTTCAATTTTGATTCCAGTGAAAGTTTTGCTGATATTTTCACAGTGTTCCATAGTTCCTTCGGAAGACAATAAAAGTAAACAGCATGACGCGATTGAAGACAGAGAATCATCGATCGAGGTGCGGGCAGTATTTCTCAATTGTGAAGCTGGACAAGAAGTAAGTTTGGAAAGTACACATGTAGCTATAATTTATGCCTATTATTGTTATAGTAGGTAAAGTATTAGTCGCAGTGCGATTGGCATTCTCATAATCACATTTCCTGATTGCTAAATTAGAAAAAAAAAAAATGAAATCAGTATGATTAAAAGAAAATGGTCATGCAATATGTTGATATCAGCTTTACGTCTTAAGGCGACTACTGCATTCAATCAAAGAAAAAAATGCATGACGCACTGCATTCAATCAAAGAAAAAAAATATTACGGTAATATTCAGGACATAAACTAGATAAGTAGTTTGCTGAAAACATGATTCAGCACTTTTGGTTCGATAGAAAAAGCTCACAAAGTCACCTCTAAATACCCAATATTGTATATCTTTCAAGCTGTAAAAACGATAGTAAAATGCACACAGGAACTTGAATTTTCTACCAAAATGTTCGTGATTGAACACTCTGTATAAGTAGTTAACGCATTTTTAGATGTAAGCTGTTACCTTTCCATAAATCTCATTAACTTTCGAACATGTTTTTACGCACGCACGCTTTCATAGTCCGTAAACTTCGTGTATCGACACTGTCCGCATTGCCGGCCCAGGCTTGTTGAGAGACGGAGATGGCACTATTCCTATGTGTGCCGCCTTTTGCTCAAGAACGATCGGGTGCTGTAGTCGCCTTGAATGGGGACTTTAATTTAGAGAAACTTAAGGGGGTGATTCTCCCCACATAACTGAACAACTTTCCCAAGGGAACTTATGAAAATATTTTAAAAAGTCTCATATAAAAGCACTTTATCCATCATGCTGGTCCATCCGACAGTGACGGAGCTATACTAAGAAACGAGACAGACTGTCTCTGATGGTTCAGCAAGATGGACAATGAATAACGCGCTAAAGGCACACAAGTTGTATGGAGAAGCGAATTTTTTTTTCTTCATATTTCGACTCCTAGGGGAAAGTTGTTCAGTTTACTGGGCTGATTCACTTCCTTAATTTTCGCTATATAAATTAAAGTCACCCAAAATTTTAATATTTTTATAATTAACTAGCTTCCCGCGCGGGACTTCGTTCCCATGGGAATTCGGGAAAATCATGTACCCTATGTCCATCCCGGATAATGTAGGATTCTAATAGTGAAAGATTTTTTTCAAATCGGTCCTGTAGTTTCGGAGCCTATTCGATGCAAACAAACAAACAATCAAATCTTTCCTCTTTATAACATGTATAGATATAGATATAATATCTATCATGAATTCAACGGAAACGAAACGCACGCACCTAAATGAAAATTGGGAAGTGCGGAGTGGTGACGTAACTGCATTACTCCCAGACGAATTATTTATGTTCTTTTAATTACTAGGAAAGTAACCCAAGCGGCGTAGAAGATGAAGTGGTTAGATTTCAACGCCAAGAGCTTTTCAAGCACAATGCACTTAAGGAATGCAATAAGAAACTGGCGTTGTCAGTCAAGATGGCCACAGTTCCTGACAATTTCTATAAGTCAAGTAGAAATGTGGTGGTAAGGTCAAAATTTTTCTGGATAATTTAAAATCCGGTGTAATCCAAGCTTGACACCTTGCATTGACAGTTCGGTTCCTTCTTTATGAGCTGCCAAGACGCCATCATATCCTGGATCATTCGACTCAACTTCGATATACGACAAGACTGCTTGGCCACTACCACTGCTATCTGAATACCGCCATGCCAGACAAAAATCCAATATGCAATTCCGCATATCGGTATCGAATCGAATGGTGTAGGATATGCCCATGGCCAGTGTACTTTAAGTGGGTAGGTATGGTAACAAGTCGACACAGCTGGTAGATTTCTGGTAGATTTTCTACTACCTAACAAAAAAAGGAGTTAGTGGGCCGGAGCACGCGATAGGACCGCAGATCGGTTTTACTCAGTAACCCAGTTTTCCTTTATCGGATCGGCCCACCGAGGGTGCTTATTTCTCACCCTTTAAATACATTCTTCTAATTCCGGGACCAATTGAGGGCTGCGGGGGAGGCCTTTACCCAGCAGCGGGACAGTAGTGGCTAGAAAAAAAATCCGGGAATATCATATTGTGACGTTGATGCGAACTGCCAATGGTGATGATTCAGGACGATGAGTACATCCCTATCGACCACGTGCTGGACGGCCCGGACCGCAAGCGAGTGCGTCTCCTTAACCCGTACATTATGCGCCTGCGTCGACAATCGCCACGGCAGGCGTATAAACTACGCAGGATTCAGGTAGGTAGATATGAGATATCTTTATGAACAGATTTATTTCTAAGGCCACTGAAAACAATGTTAACGAGTTAGTAGTGGTTACGGGTAAAACAGTAAATAGGTGAATTCATAGCGGAATATGTTAAATAGAGAGGAATTTTTTTTTGACGTCGGCGCCGAACAATTACTCGCATACTCGCAAAAAATTCCTCTCTTTTTACCATATTCTTTTCTTTTTAAAGATTATTATTTATCATTCATATAACTCCCTCGTAGATTTATTATAAAGCACTAAATCACTCGAGATTAAAGAGCAATATAGTGATCAATTACTTTCACCCCACGGAAACATAACCAGTCGCAAGATGGCAAGAAACGTACGGGGTAGTACAATTCTCAAACCGTTCGCCAGGTGGCATGAAAGATATGGGGTTATGGGTGATATTATCAACCGATCACCAGACGGCAGGAAAGATGTGTGGTGGTAATATATTCTACCGGTCACTAAACGGTAGAACCCCAGGACACAAAGGAGACCAAAAAAACAACTTAAAAGTCTCAGGGAACAACTTCGTTTTTGCTTCGTTTACATTGATGACCTATTATCATCCACATTTATATGATCGTAAATTTTTTTTTTCTACCTAAACTACTGAATCGATTTCGATAAATTTTTTATGGGACCAATCTGGAAGTAGATGATTCCGAACAAAAAAAAATGTTTGAAATCGGTCTACAAATGACGGAGTTTTGAGGTAACAAACATTTAAATTTAAAAAAAAAAATGACCCGAATTGAGAACCTCTTTTTTTTAGTCGGTTAAAAAAAGGCAAGCGGTGTCTTTGTTACCCAAAAAAAAAAAAAAACTTGCTGATTGTTGGAGGTATGTAAAGTTGTTGGTTTTAGTTTTGTGTTTTTCTAGAGTGGTCCCATTTTTATCAAAATACAGTTCCGATGTTGGGTTCCACGAAGAATTGAGGAAACTCCTTAAATATCACAGGCATACTTTAGTTTAGCGATTTTGGTATTATAATTAAGTAACAAGTCAAGCGTCTACATTAAAATGTCATTAAGAAAGTATCATCTAACAGTGCCACTGATGAAGAGCATCACAGGGCGTATTTTACGGGTAGCGATGAACTATTTGTCCGGACAATTCTTTTTTACCCGACTGCGCGACGCTAAGGAGGGTAATGTGTGTATCAGCCCTCGCAACGAATCCTTATGCAATATCAAAAAGCTTTTTTTTCAGCAATCAAAACGAATTCAGCAATGAATTGTATATAGCTATTTAGTAGGCATGCCTACTATAGGTTAGTATCTCTGGCTTTTGATTTCGTTGTAATAACCTATCAGACAAGCAGCCATGGGAATAAACTGCTCAGCTCTTGAGTTATTTCATATTTAGTTAAAATTAGTAAATAAGAAAATTTGTAATGCGATTTAAAAAAAAACCTCAGTTTCTTGCCTGTTCTTCTCTAGGGAAGACTGCACCTTTGCGAATAGGCGTGGAGTCAGAGGGTCAAAAGAACAAATGTGTATGTATGTATTTAAATCCTTTAATGTATGTTTGTGTGTATTTAATGTAATTTTGACTTATTTTAAGTAACATCCTGAAAGTTCTATGAAATAAAGATATTTTGATTGATTGATATCAGGTAAATATAGTAAATTATTGGTTTGCTTAACGTCAGGATTGAGGAGCCAACTAATATGCGTTTGTTTACGGAAATCACTTTATTTTAGTATTTCATTCATATTGTAGGTAATAGGATTTACTTCCTTCTAAATTATCATTATGTCGAATATATGAATTGACCGAAAATAATCCTAAAAATGTACTCTGATGTATATGGATTGAAGAGCCACAACAAAAGTGTTGTAGTTTCTTGAATTTTAGAACTAATGTGCTCAAAATTGTAGTAGGTTAGGATACCTACTACAATTTTGAGCACATCAGTTCTAAAATTCGTAATAGTCACAAAATGATACACAATTTTCAGTAATCTACATTCAATACATTACTAGTTCTAGGTGGCTCCTCAATCTAGATGATTAGATTGAGGAGCCACCTTTGCAGAGTTTGCAGTGATATAACTTTTGATGTATTTTACTACAAATTCTAGAATTTGACCTACAAAATTATCTGCATGGCTACTAAGTAAGGGGGTGATAGCTGCCCTTAAAAATCTGGAGTGGCTCCTCTATCCAAACGGACATAGAAAATCAACAAACAAATAATTATAAATATCTGACCCTAAAAGTGTAAAATAAAATAAATTAATTTAAAAAATAAAAAACCCGACTGCGTAATAAAAACTGAAAAGAAAAAAAACAAGGTAAGTCCAGTAGTCGACACTTTTGTTATTGAATAAAATAACGATTATAACTCGTAAAATACTGTTTTTATCTTTTCATTTTTTACTACGCAGTCGGTTTTTTATTTTTTAAATTAATTTGTTAAATTATTTATTATCAAAACTTTGGTGTGGCTCAGGCCAGCAGACCCACGGAACTTAAACAATGAATTTAGGTATTCTATGTATGCCAATACATAGTGCCTTCCTAGTGCCAATACATAGTGCCTTCCTAGTGCATAGAAGGAGCCTCCCCGTGTGGTGAACATGACAAGCTTACATGAGCGCCCGGCGCACCCTGGACACACCGCTCCGGGACTGACTCAGCGAAGACAGTATTGGGGCGACGTGACTAATCCTTCTGCCACAATGGCCCAAAACGGCTCTTCTCAGAGCCAAACCAAAAGGCACTTATCAGCGCCAACCCAAAAAGGCTCTTATAAGAGCCACCTCAATAGACCTGCACTATACGTTACATCCTTAAACGTTGAGGGATTTTCCAAGGAAAAGTCCTCACTACTTTCAGACTTCTGCCGCGGGGGTCATTGTGATGTCCTGTGCATTCAGGAAACACACCGAGATCACACACAGCAAAGACCAACAATAGCTGGTATGACACTAGTGGCAGGGATCCCCCATCCAAAATACGGCGGCGCGGTTTTCGTTGGGTCGGGTATCGCACCTATCTCCACGTCCTGCAACAATACAAATGACATCGAAACCATATCAGTAGACATAAAAAACTGCACTATAACCTCAATATACAAACCCCCAAACACCCCTTTCACTTTCAACCAAACAAGCAATTTTAACGATAGTCAAGTAAATATAATAATTGGTGATTTTAACAGTCACAGTACGTCGTGGGGCTATAGTGATTCGAATGCCGATGGCGATGCGGTCGAAGAATGGGCTGAAGCGAAAGGGTTAACCCTTATTCATGATGCCAAACTTCCATCATCGTTCAATAGTGCTCGGTGGCGTCGTGGCTATGGCCCCGATCTAATCTTTGCGAGCAATAACATAAGCTCACTTTGCAAAAAGGAAGTCGAAAGCCCCATCCCTCACACTCAACATAGACCCATTTCTTGTAAAATATCTGCTGCCATAAAACCTAACATAGTCCCTTACCGACCCCGTTTTAATTTCAAGAAGGCTGACTGGAAAGCTTTTTCGGAAGACATAGATTCAAAACTAGCAGATCTGGTACCTATTCCGGAGAACTATGATAAGTTTATTAAAATCATCCGTATCGCCTCACGTAAAACTATTCCACGAGGTTGTCGAACCTCATACATACCCGGCCTAAACAAAAACTACTCCAAACTACTCACATCATATCAATCCAGCTTTGAAAAAGACCCCTTCTCTGCGGATACCCTGGCTCTAGGGGAGGAGCTTACAAATCAGGTGGGAGAACATCGCCGTGAGACATGGATGAACCTCGTTTCCAGTGTCGACATGAAGCACAACAGCAAACAGGCATGGAGAACTCTCAGGAAACTCACGGACGACCCACCTAGCGCATCCAATCCAGGCCCAGTGACCGCAAACCAAGTTGCCCATCAGCTTCTATTAAACGGGAAACCTTCCCACCGTATTCACCGACAACCTAAACTTCCTCCAACTTCTTCCCCTAACAATATTACTAAACCTTTCACCATCACCGAAATGGTTAACAGCATAAGGGGTTTGGGGAGTGGCAAGGCAGCAGGGATTGATGACCTCACGACGGAACAAATTAAAAACCTCGGACCTGTGGCAGTCTCGTGGCTTTTGGCGCTTTTCAACTCGTGTCTGGAAACTTTAAAGTTACCGAAGCCGTGGAGAGGGTCGAAAGTCGTGGCACTCCTAAAGCCAGGGAAGTGTCCCAATGATGCGAAAAACTACCGTCCCATCTCGCTGCTTTGCCACACCTTCAAACTTTTTGAAAGAATTCTTCTGAATCGCTTAACAACAGTGCTCGAACCCCAACTTATTCCCGAACAAGCAGGATTCCGACCGGGGAAATCGTGTACTAGCCAGACACTCGCTCTCACCCAGTTTATCGAGGATGGATTTGAGCGGCAGCAAGTCACAGGTGCCGTTTTTGTTGACTTGTCTGCCGCGTACGACACCGTCAACATAAAGCGACTTCTTGCTAAAGTCCACGACACCACCAAGGACTCAGGCTTTGTCCAGATATTGCGCGAGATTCTCGGGAATCGTCGCTTTCAGGTGCATCTCAACAATGATAAAAGTCGCTGGCGAAACCTAAAAAACGGTCTTCCCCAAGGAAGTGTTCTTGCCCCAACCCTTTTTAATATTTACACGAATGACCAGCCCATACTGCAAAACACGAGACACTTCTTATATGCCGATGACCTTGCGCTCGCTGCTCAATCGCCTCGCTTCGAAGACGCTGAAAAAGTGCTAACGTCTGCTTTGGAAACCCTCGACCAATATTACGTCCAAAATGGCCTACGGCCAAATCCATCAAAGACGCAGTCTTGTGCTTTCCACCTGCGGAACCGTGAAGCAAATCGAGCGCTCAGGATACCGTGGCGGGGCGTTGACATTGAGCGCTGCCCACATCCACGCTATCTGGGGATTACTTTGGACCGATCCCTGACCTATAAGCCGCGCTGCCAGAACGTAAAACAAAAAATCGGTTCTAGGAACAACCTCTTGAGGCGCCTTACAACATCTTCCTGGGGTGCAGCCCCGCATGTTCTCAGAACAACAGGTCTTGCTTTGTCGTTCAGCACAGGCGAGTATGCATGTCCAGTGTGGCATCGCTCTGCACACGCAAAAGACGTTGACATTGCACTTAATGAGACCTGCAGAATTATAACGGGCTGCCTCAAACCCACCCCTCTTAATCTGCTATACCCACTCGCGGGCATCGCACCACCGCATGTGCGTCGACAGGTAGCCTGTGAAACGGAGAAACTGTCACAGGAAACCGACCACAGGCACCCTTTGTACGACCACTCTGCAGCCCCAGTGCGCCTTAAAAGCCGTAAAAGCTTTATAAGGGCCACTAGCAGTATGGCAGTTCACCCTAAAGAGGCCAAGAAGCATCTCTGGAGCTTAAACTGCCCCGTCCCTCCCGACTTCCTGCAACCAGCGGAGAAATTGCCAGCTGGCCATGACCTGCAGTGGACTGCCTGGAAAACACTTAACCGTCTTCGGACAGGTGTGGGTCGCTGCAGGTCTAACCTGGTCAAGTGGGGCTACTCCACCGAGTCGGAGTGTGATTGCGGTGCTCCATCACAGGACATGGTCCATCTATTGTCCTGTCCTCTGTGCCCTACCAAATGCACTAGGGAGGATTTAATGGAGGTAACAGATGCTGCCCTTTCTCTGGTTGCTTTCTGGACCGATAAAATATAGTTGTATCTACAATATATATATATTTACGAAAGTTAATTTATTTATTTGCGGCCATTGAAACGAAGAAGAAGAAGTGCCTATTGATGCCAAAAGAACCATATCTAGTGCCATCATAGTTTAAGAAATATAGGTCGTTGTTTGTGGGTCTGCTGGACGGATATCAGCCCAGCAGACCCACCCCTCGTACACGGAAACGGCTAAAGTTAGAGACATGGTTCTAGTTCTAGGCTTTAATGCTTTCATTGGTGCCATCGAGAAAAAAGTTTCAAACCTAGTGCTTCAAGCGTTTCGGAGCTACAAAACGATCTTGGTGTGCCTGCTGGGCGGAGGGTTCAACGCAGCAGACCCAACACGATAGCTCCATAACTAAAAGGTAATTGGTATGAAATCTCATATCAATGTTTAGTGTGTCATTAGTGCCTTAGATTAACAAAAAAATATCTGTTTAATTTAACTTCTAAACACAACAAATAGCCTCTGAAAGTTCTGCATACATTTCAAAATGAATACAGTCACGTACATAATCAATAGTTTTTACGTAATCGTTGATACAATATGGAGTCAATGTCTTTTTTACAAGCTTGTATTTTATTTGCAATGTTCCTAAGGGTGATTTTTCTCCACCAAGTGACCTTTTATGTACCTACTAAGTCTTCCCCTTGCCTGCGTGCTGGGTTTATTAGTTATTAGCACAGTTTAAGCGCTAAGTACCTAAATCAAAAATTACGTAGTTTGATTTTGTTATACGATAATAATGAACGTTACTCTCTCAAAATAACAATAATAAACGTTACGGTTCTTTGTGGTGCGGTTCCCGACGTTCATGCTGAAGACAGTCATGAAGGAGAGCTTTTGGCCGGAGGGCGTGGTGTTCCGCCGTTTCTGAGGGAGATTCCCGGTTATAGACACCCCCGGAAGAGCACCCGGGATAAGTGTGAATTACGTTTTAATTTTGTTAAATAATATTTTATATATATGTAAGGTATTTATCTGTGGGCCTAGTTGCCTGAAAATAAATGATTTTATTATTATTATTAGGGTTTTCCCTTGTGTCGTCGGTCCCTCGGAACACACATAAAGACAAACACAAATACCCATGACCC